>CANXYI011517940.1:0-13117 GCA_948208565.1 Hura crepitans
TTGCTGCTAACGATGCCGTTTCTTGTTCAATCCAGTGGAGGCTTTTTTCAATTCGGGTAAGGTTGAGCAAGGTTTTCACCGGACCCGACCTAATGAGCCATTATAAATCCCTCCAAAATCACAACCTGACCCGATTTGAAATATCTGAATCCAAATCACTTGATTTGGATCGAGTTATTCAAATATTTCAAGTCGAATTGATTTTTGCACACCCCTAACTACATGTGTTTTTGGCTCATTGTCAATGAGGAGAAGCTTCCTAGAGAGGTGAAATAGTCAAAGCAAATACACACTAACAGGGGTGTGTAAAATCAAATGGATGATAACTTAGTCTTTTTTTATTTGATTTTTTTTATTTTTAATTTTTTTAGTTCGATTCTTGAAGGAAAGTTCAGTTTAATCGGTTTGATTTTTAGAGAATAAAAATTAAAAGAACCAAATCAATCAAACTTTTCAAAAATAATGTTGTTTTGGAGTTTTTATATATAAAAAAATTAAAAAATATATAGAATTTTGATTAATTTAATCTTTTCGATTCGGTTCTATATAAATATTAATTTTTTTTATTCGATCTTTATAAAAAATTCAATTCTAAAAATTATTAAATTTCAATTTTATTTTTTTTAATTAGATTTTAAATTGAACTAACTACATGCACAGTCCTATACACTAAAAGCAAAAAAATGAATCCTTGGATTGGAGGGAGCATGGTCCTTCTGAGAGGACTGATGCCTCTTTTTAGAAAAGACCTCACGATTTTATGGCTAAAAATCTTTTAAAATCAAATCGATTAATTGGACCAATTTTATAATAAATTGGTGATTAGTATGATCAATTCAGTATAAAAAGCCTTTGTGCATAAAAATATATATAATTTTTGAAGAAAATGATAGAGGTAGGGAGGTGTGCGTTGTTTTCAATTTTTTATCAAATTATTAAACCTTTATATTTATTTTTTTCAATAATAATTTTATAATAAATTGTGTTATTGTTATTAAATTTATTATATATATATATATATATATATATCAATTATTTATTTATTTTATTCCTCTTATATTATTTATTTAATATGATATTATTTATATTGTATCAAATTTTTTACAAATATTTTATTTTAAAAAAATGAAAAGTTCGATTCAATTGGACGGAATTCAATCGAATTGTTGGAATTATGACTTGGATGCCTGTTGGGTTAAATATCCCATACAATTTTAAAAACAAACCAAAAACAGCTCTTCGTTGTTTCATTTATGGGCATCTTACTATTAGCGTTTGTTCGTTCGCATACTTTTCAGCTTGCAATGATGTTTCTCGTTTCTACCCATTAATCCAGTCTCTTCTTTCATTTCTTTCCTTGAATTCAATGGCGCTTAATTTGAAAATCCAAGAACAATCCTCTTCTTCATCTACATGTCCATGTTCTTACCATGTTTTCCTGAGTTTTAGAGGTGCAGACACCCGCAAGAACTTCACTGATCACCTCTACGATGCTCTGGTTCGAGAAGGAATCCATACTTTCCACGACGACAATGAAATCCGGAGAGGAGAGAACATCGAGTTAGAAATCCAAAAGGCAATAAGAGAGTCTAAGTTATCCATAATTGTCCTTTCAAAAGACTATGCCTCTTCAAGATGGTGCCTAGACGAGCTTCTCTTGATCATGGAACGTAGACGACTTGTTGGTCATGTGGTCGTGCCAGTTTTCTATGATGTGGATCCGGGTCAAGTCAGAGAGCAGACGGGTAGCTACGGTGAAGCTTTTGCTCAGCATGAAAAGAATTTCAACGAGGAGATGGACAGAGTGGAGAAATGGAGGGCAGCTTTAAAGGAAGCCGCAGATCTAGGAGGGATGGTTTTACAAGATGGGTATGTATTATCCAAGAAAGTTTTGACTTTTTTTTTTTCGTTAATAACTTTTAGAATTGAATCCACATTTCTAATATCTTTCAAAATCTTTAGAATCACTAGATTTTGCCACTGAACATTCAGAATTTGGATCAGAACATTAATTAGTAGTTTCTAGTTTATAAAATTTTCGTTTATGATTTTAGGTACCAATCTCAATTCATTAAAAAGCTCGTTAGAGAGGTTGAAAATAAGTTAAGTCGAACAGTACTAAATGTGGATCCCCATTTGGTTGGAATTAATTCTCGTATGGCACAAATTGATCGTTGGTTGCGAGAAGAGTCCGATGATGTTGAGATTGCTATAATATATGGGATAGGTGGCATTGGAAAGACTACTATTGCCAAGATAGTTTACAATAGGAATTTCAGTAAATTCGATGCAAGAAGCTTTCTCGCAAATGTTAGAGAAACTTCAGAACAACCCAACGGTCTAGTTCGTTTGCAGAATCAACTACTTTCTGATCTTGTAAAGGGGAAGACAAGCAAAATATATAATGTTGATGAAGGGATTACCAGGATCAAAGACGCTTTGTGGGGCAAAAGAGTTCTTCTAATTTTAGATGATGTGGATGAATTGGAGCAATTGGATGCAATAGTTGGAATGCGCCAATGGTTTCAACCAGGAAGCAAAATCATTATAACGAGCAGGCATGAGCGTTTACTGAGGTTTCATGAATTGAGCAGGCGGTTTGAAGTTCAGGAATTGGATGACAAAGAATCACTTCAGCTCCTCAGTTGGCATGCTTTTGGGCAAAATCATCCTGCAGATGGTTATGAGAAGCATTCCAAAAATGCGGTACATCATTGTGGTGGACTTCCATTAGCTCTGCAAGTCTTGGGCTCTTCTCTATCTGGCAAGAGTTTATCTGTTTGGGAAAGTGCATTGCAAAAGTTAGAAAAGATTGCTGATAGTAAAATTCAGCAGATTCTAAGAATAAGCTTTGATTCTCTTCAGGATGATCATGACCAAAGTTTATTCCTTGACACTGCTTGCTTTTTCACCTTCAAGGACATTGGCTATGTTTTTAGAGTACTAGATGGTTGTGGTTATTATGCCATAGCTGGAATTCAAAATCTTGTTCAGAGATGTCTCATAACTATAAGCGAAGAACACAAACTAATGATGCATCAATTAATTAGAGATATGGGGAGGGAAATCATCCGCCAAGAATCACCTGATGATCCTGGAAAACGTAGCAGACTGTGGGATCCTAAGGATGCAACCAATGTATTGAGAGAAATTAGTGTAAGTAACATACTTGTCAAGAATGTGGATAGCTATGTGCATATGCATTTATGCAAACTTACTATAATAAATTCATTAATAAGATTTCAAATTCTTTTCTACCAATGCAGGGTACAGAATCAATCACTGGTCTCAGCCTCAACCTGCCAATGTTGAGGGAAAACAAGCGCACAAGGACAGAAGCTACTGCAGATCACTCAAAACAAAGTAGTGATCAAGATAACAATCTGAAAAGGCGTCGCCTAAGCATCTTCTCCTGGCAACCAGCAAAGGCTGAACCAGTACGTTCATTTTCCACTAAGGCATTTGAGAAGATGGTCAGACTAAAATTGCTGAACCTCAACTATGCAGAGCTTAGTGAAGGCTACAAGAAATTTCCTAGAAGTTTAGTATGGTTGTGCTGGCGTGGTTTCCCTTTGAACTCTGTACCAACTGATCTTTGCCTGGACAAGCTGGTTGCCCTTGACATGTGCAATGGCAAGCTAAAATATCTTTGGAATGGGACGAGGGTATGAAACTTATCTCTCTTTTTATGTATGTTGTGTATGTGTTTGTGACCAACCATATGATGAAGAAAGCTAACTACGTTCTTTTTAACAGTTTCTTCTGGAGTTGAGGATACTTAATCTTAGTCATTCCCATGGGCTTGTTAGAACCCCCGACTTCAGAGGACTCCCCAAACTTGAGAAATTGGTGCTTAAAGATTGTGTACGCTTGGTTGATCTTGATGCCTCTATTGGAGTTCTAGAGAGGCTTATAATATTTAATTTACAAGATTGCAAACGGCTCAGGAAGCTTCCAGAGGAAATTACAATGTTGAAATCTCTAGAAGAACTTATACTATCTGGTTGCTCAAATCTCGTTGGGCTACCCAAGGAGATAGCCAAGTTGGAATGTTTGAAGGTGCTGCATGCAGATGGAACTGCCATAAGCCAAGTAAACCAAAGCAGCAGTGAAGATTCAAAAGAACTCAGTTTACCGTTGTGGCACTCAACCTCATGGTCTTGGCTGTTACAAAGAAGATGGGCAAAAGCAACTGATTTTTCACTATCTTCTCTACCTCGCTTCTTGGTAAGCTTAAGTCTTGCAGACTGCAGAATATCAAATAATGCTATTCCTGGGGATCTTAGCTGCCTACCTTCCTTAGAGTACTTAAATCTAAGCGGAAATCCATTTCGTCACCTGCCAGAGAGCATCAACAGCCTCACTATGCTCAATTCCTTTGTATTAGAACGTTGCACAAGCCTCCTATCTCTTCCTGAGCTTCCTTCAAATTTAGGATCCTTGAAGGCAGAGGACTGCACATCATTGGAAAGAATCACAAATCTGCCAAACTTGTTGAAATCATTAGAGTTGGAAATTTTTGGTTGTGACAAGCTGATTGAGATTCAAGGCTTATTCAAATTAGAACCAGTAGGAAACAACAACAAAAAGATCCTCAATTATGTGGGATTGACAAATTTGGAATCCTTGAAAGGAATTGAAGTGGAAATGTCCAATGCTTTGTCGTGCACAGAAATGAAGACTGGAATCCAGGTACGCTTAAAAACTCCTTGGTCTAATTTCTATCATTCATTTTCTTGATCCATCTTCTCCAACCAATACGTCATTTGGCTAATTACAATTCCAATGCCACAGGTGTTGCATGAGTGTGGAATATTCAGCATATTTCTTCCTGGAAGTAGAGTTCCAGACTGGTTTAGCCCAAAAAGTGAGAGTCCTTCAATATCTTTCACCATTGAAGCAGTCCCTGGTAGCAAGATTGAAGGTCTGAGTCTATGCACAGTATACACATATGACAAACTGGAAGGTGGTGGGTATATAGATGAGAATTGTGCCAAAATCAACAACAAAACAACAGGTGTGAGATGGACATATAGCCCAAATTTCTATGGGATGCCAAAACCGTACGAGGATATGTTATGGTTGAGTCACTGGACATTTGGAGAACTGGAAGCTGGGGATGAAATGCATATTGTAGTTGAAATGGCATCTGGTTTACATGTAAAGGAGTGCGGGATCCGCATCATGTATGAGCAGGAAATAGAAGAAGTTCCAATTAGCAGCATCTCTCGTTTGTATCAAACTATGGGTGATATAGATTTGTCGGAATATGAATTGGGAACAGATGCGTATTTTCTTTGCCATCATAAATTTCTAACGCATCAAGGATCGGGAAGATATGATTGGGATGATTTGAGTGGATATGAGTACTTGTTTGAAGCAAAAAAGGAAGATCCTGAAGCTGAAGATTGGGCGTGGGAAGAAACTGGAGGAATCAGCAGTCAAGAAACCATATGAAGTATGCATTCGACTAGGCAGGCCCTACTGGTAATTCTGCCAGCAGAAAGGTACAACGATTAGCTAAACGCTGTAGTGTGATCTCGACTTATCTGAAGACTGAAATGCTGTAGCATAGGAATCAAAGGGTTATTCTGAAAAAGTTACTGTCTTTTCTATACATTTAATATTAAATCTTTCTGTTCTAAACATAAATGCATGCGGAAAAACTCCTTTTCAATGAAATAGATCTATTTTGAAATTTATATGCTAAGAAATCCTTTGAGTTTCCCTTCCAACAATGGTAGTATAAAAAATTGTCAAGATCTCTTAAAGCATTAATCTACAAGTAAATTCTTCCTTCTCTTTCTGATAATGGCGTAAACTGGTTCTAGCGCATGCCTTTGGAGCTACAAATGACAATTGAAGGAACCTGTTTTGGGATTTCGTCTGCACATAAGCACCAGGCTGAACAACAACATTATGTCAAAGGCATTTCAATTGAGAAAATTCCATTCATGTAAACATTTATTTGACTGAAAATAAGCAATTTTATTGTCTCGAAGTTTTTATTGGAGTGAAAAATCTCGGGACAGAACCATTTACATATCGATGATTACTTAAAATCAGTTACCAACTCCAGTGCCCTCAGCATGAGGGAGCGAGCGCCTAAACTTAATAAAGCTCTTTGTCAGCAATCACAGGAAACAGCTTTAAAGCCTTTTTCTATTTCCTGTGCATCCAAGTTCTTCCCTATGTATACAATTTTGTTCATTCTAGGTTCATCAGGGCCACATAAACGACCTGGTGAGCCTTGGAATATGTTGTGCACACCCTGCAAGACATCAACATCGCACGGTTAATGGAACATGGAAGCTAAACGAAATATGCAACCAAAAAGACTTCCAAATCTATCTATTGTTTCTTTCACCAACCAAAAAATTAATACAAAGAATGGCCTGTATTCAACTCCAATAACATTAGGAACTTCGGTTACTCTATTCAGTATAGCAGTGTACTTTTTTTTTGAAGCTTTAAGATTTCTTTTCTCCTACAGTTCGTTTTAAGATTTCCAAGAGCTTGTTTACTAGATTCATAAGCCGAAGGACTAACCAACCAAAAACATGCTGAACTTTCTTCAGCACGCTATAACAATTTTCAAAGCTTTTAATTCCCTTGGTTGAACTTCAATTAACAAGTGTTATTTATTTACTAAAACAGAAGCTATGAAAAAGCCAGGGGATCCACATTGCATAAAGAGTGACATCACACGGCATCAGAAGTAAGGTTACGACAGATTGTATCTGCACCAAGAATGGAGTCTTTAGCATGTAAAGGCTGTCTCATTATAACATGGGCCCTATTGTGAGCAAGATGGTTACTCACTGACTGAATTCTGAACTCTGGGACTCTAAGTTAAACCAGAAAAAAAAAAACGAATATAAGCTGAAGAAGTTTTCAACGATCATGACTTATTTGCATCCATTAACTTTCGCTTTTACTCTAAATTATACACCCAGACAAAGATAAGAGGTTAACCTCCATTGATATTCCATCCTTTAGGCCATATAACCCACTCCATCCCATGGACCTGTAAAATTAGCGAGACAGTATTCATGCCAATCAACCTAAGTTGGAATGAGATTATTACTTCTAACTACTAGTACATAAAGTAGCAGTGTATTTAGAACAATAAGGCACATGCATCGGTTGCAATATTATTCCTTTCAGGATAAAAAAAAAAAAAAAGCAAATCAAACAAAGTCTTTTTAAGGAATAAATTTAAGCAGTATGACCTCAACTAAAATCATGCAACAAATTGTCAAATTTAGGCACGTCCAAAATTCCACTTTACCAGAAACACAAGTCTCTTATCCATGCCTTGAACAGATAAAAGGCCTTTAATTCGGTATATGTCCTCACTACATTCCAGTAACAATGTAGCAATCCACATGTTAGCCTGAAAAACAGGTGACGTTTGTTAATTTAATATAGTTGCAGAGTAAATCAAAACTAAAAAGATAAAGTCTTGAGAGGAGCCATAGAAAACTAGGATTGCTTGTCATTTCATTGTCCGGAAATTCAAATGGGCCAGTTAGAACCAACCTTCTCTAAATCTGACATCACTTCACATACTATGCTGAGAGAAGAAACGCCAGGATCATGAATATGATCATAGGAATGGTGATCATCATGAGGTTCTGCACAATAACACCCACAATGACGTCATTATTTCATTGAAGTACTAAACGAAGAAACTAGCAAAGCTAAGCCATTACACTTTCCAAATTTAGAAAGCATGCTACATTTATCAAATACAATATATGAGCAATAGATTATCCAACTAACAAATCATAAATATTATGCATACATTCCACTGGATGCATGCATCTGTTTCAAAATTTTTTAGACCTAAGGATGCCTGACACTTCGCAACCCTGGGCCATAATAAGTTCAGCCATTATATTTTCTGCCGGAGAAAGGTAACTTGGGGGGCAGAAATGCAGATTTGTAAAGTGATTGCTACATAGCACAAACAATATTGATCATACAGCAGCAAGAAGGGACTATCATAGAGGTCATGTTAATATGACAGGATGCGCTGTCCAGCTGTTAAACCACAGCACTTATTGGTGACACTACAGTTCTACTTATCAAGAATTTAAGATAGCTCCACCAAGCACATCTAGCAAACAAATTACAGATATAATGCAAGGTCAGAACTACCATGATGGTGGTGATCATGGTTGTGGTATTCCTTTCCCTCTGCTTCGGCAGCACTCTCAATCCTAAGAAGACATCAACGATAAAATTAGCCAATACCATAAATTGCCGCTGAACATGCAACTGTTACACATGCAAGTGAAGGAAAGGAAAAGGAATAATGGAATTTTAGGCAAATAATTGTCAGTTCGCAATGCTAGTGAAAATTGAGGAAGATGAAAAAGGCTATAAGAACGGGATTTGCATGCAAAAGGATTTAAGTAGTTCAGCAAAGAGCAAGAAATGCAGCAATTCAATTTTAAAATATGTTAAATGAATCTCTTGCAAAACAATTTCAATTATCTGAAAGGCAGAAACAGAGAAATGCACATAAATACCTTTCCAAATCAAAACCTCCAATGCCAAGGACATAATCCAGGTCAACCATTCCAAATTGTGTCCTCTTTAAATGAGCCATGCTATTGATGTTATACATTCAGGGATTAATATCAATTTAAAGAAGGGCAATTGAAACAAATTGACAATAAAAAGTAAAGGAAGGCAGCTGGTCAAAAAGAGATGTATACCAATCCGTATTCTCTGCATATTAAAGAAGGAATTTCTTTCTCACCAACAAGGTCAGTCTGGTGACGAAAACACGACTCGAATAGTTGGGAATAGAGAAGTTTATTTAATAACCGCACAAAAATCAAGAAAACTGCAAACAGAAAATAGTAAATAAAGGTATTAGGAAGCAACAGTGCCATTTCAGTTTTATGGAACTGGCTTTAACTCCATCTCAAAAAAGAAAACAGAAAATTGCCGAAATATGCTTATAAGCCAAGGGGTCATTACGGAAATTTCCACCCAGATCATCTAGAAGCCATGAGCACTCAAAAAAAAATGCAGATAACAGGGACTCATATTTTACACGAAGCCTATCGATTTTAGCCAAAAGTTTATTAATACTATAAATTGCAATTTCTGCTGTCTTGTTGGTAATTATTGGCATCATATATAAGGAATTCTACAATCACGGTTACCTTATTTACTATAACCGGGTCAGCGTAAGCAATTTGCTCAACAGCCTCATTGATCACTCCCTTTGGCTTAACCTCATCCAGATGAAAAGCAGCATCTTTAGCATCAACTAATGTTACAACACCGTCCAACTTGACATCATTAAAAACCTTATCCTCGTCATAAAAGGTCTGAATGATCGGTGCAGGATTAGCAAGCCCTGCAAAGTTGAAACATGGAGGATTTAGCAAAGAGCTTAAAGGCTCATTTTCTGTGGTGAAATGCTCTACAGAACAAACAACAAAAAGAATTCAGATAAGCAGTCACCAAACATAATTACTTTGTAAGAATATATCTGACTAATTCCTTACCTGTAGTCTCTATAACAATATGATCAAAATTTCCTCTCTTTTTATCGACCAATTCTGAAATCATCCTCACAAGATCACCCCTCACTGTACAGCATAAACAGCCATTATTTAACATAATAATGTCTTCTGCTCCAGAAGTTTTTGCAGCAACTAGAGAACCATCAATGTCAATTTCACCATACTGAAACTCAATATTAGGACAAGAAATTATTCGTCTTTGCGTGATAAAGTGATATTTGCAATCAGAATAGTCATCTGTAGCAGGCAGCACGTAATAATGAATTTGAGATACTCGATGTATTGTCCAAATAAACCATGCTATGATAATAAAACAATGTATATACACACATTTCAACGACTGATGAAGATGTCAGGTCGATTACTAAACAGGCAAGAAAAAGAAAAAAGGAAAAAACTTATACCTCATTCTCAAAGACTGCTATACGCTTCCCATGATCCGCTGTCAAGAAATGATTAAGCAGTTCTGTCTGTTCCTGTGATATGGGCCCACTTAAGTGTGTGGGAGCCACAAGTTATTTTTAAAAAGAAAAAAGTTAAAAGAAAAAAAAAAAGAAGCTTTAAGTTTATGACGAGAAAAGAAAAAAAAAAGAGTGGAATTAGGTTACTTGGGCAAAGAGTGAAAGGACTATCAACTAAGATAGGATGGTGTTTTTCTCCGATTTTGATATTTTTAAATATATTATCCTACTCGTTGAGTTTTACATTTTAAATGGAGTGAATCTTTGAAAGATTTCTACTTTTCAATCTTTTTTGAACATTTAATTTGGTTAAATCTTTTCATTTTCTTTGTATTTTTGTTGTTTACTACATATGGTAATGTTTATAATGCTTGTTGAGTTGAAATTCTATTGTATTATTTATTGATATTGCCTCTAGTGGTGCTAGGATAAACTTTTATACCCATTAATTATGTAATTAGTGGAAGATTTGTCTATACTAGCTTCCGTAATTCTTCTCTTTGATCAGAGAGTTTTCCACATTAAAAATTTCAGGTGTTTGTGGTTGTGATTGATATTTTATTATTTATCCATTTTAATTTTTGCACTAAAAGGAAAAAGGATATAGTGGTCTGTGAGCTTGGATATTTTGTGTGAGAAAGGTTACCCTCCTTTTTTCTAACAATTGGAAATTGAGTTAGGTTGGGCTATTTGCATGTGCATATAAAATAAATGACTCAAGTAGTATGTTTAAATTGACTTCCTCAAATTGTTCGATTTGAAAGCCAAGAATCGTAAACCTTCTGAATTGTAAAAACCTTTATGATTCTATTGAGAGTGCAGAAGGTAAACTAAAAAATAAATTTGATAATAAATGGGAAACAATGAATAGGAAGATTATGGGTACAATTAGGTAATAGATAGATAATAGTGTTTTTCATCACGTGGCTTAGGACACAAAGGTTGAGTCTTTGCAGAAGAAACTTGCAAACTTGTATGAAAGATAATCCCCACAAACAAAACTTTTCTTACAAGAAAACTTGTTCACATGAGGTATAAAGATAAGAATAACATGGCTGAGCATCTAAGTGAATTTTAAGATATTGTAAGTCGTCTTGGAACTTGTTTTATATGATACAATATAGGCTTGTTTGCTTTTTGGTACTCTAGTTGGAAAAATTTGGTGGTTGCTTTGAGTAATTCAACTTTTGAGAGCAAGCTACCTATGGTGCAGTATGTGAAGCTTGTCAAATGAAGAAAAGGAGAAAATATCAAGGCCTCTCTATTCAGTTAGAATCTTTTATTATTGAGAAGCGTGGTAGAAGTAAAATCAAACAGTTTTAGAATTCAAACAAGCAAACAGACGATCGTGACAAGTCAAAGGAGAGATCTAAGTTAAGAAAGGGAATTTGTTATGATCCTAAGGCTAATTAAGGCAATATTTTGTGATTTCTTTCCAGAAATATTTTAGGTTATAATAGAATATATAAATATAATTAGTGATTTATTTCTTATTTTGATATTTTCTAATGATAAGGGATTCCTATTTAGAAAGAGATTTCTATTTAATAGGTTGTAATATCTATTTAAGAACACAATATCCAATCAATGAAACATGTCGTATTAATTATTAGTTCTAAGAGATTTGGAGCTCTCTCTAAGGAGGTCTAAGGTATCATTCACCCTTTGACGAGTTTGAAACACTTTGCAAAATAGGGCGCATAAGGAATTAGAACAAGAGAAAAGAAAAACTAAACAAAGTAGATTTCCATGTTCATTGTCCCGTGACACTTTCCAGCAATAGTAACAAGTTGGTATTAGAGCCATTTGCGATGGATGATGATATATGATCCTTACTGCAAGAAAAGTGTGTGATTATGGAGGCTTATGTGTCTGACATTAACAAACATGTAGATACAAAATTCAACCAGTTTACTTCAAAATTTCAGGATCAGCTACACCAAATCATGACTACTAGCCTACAAAAATTGATAGTTAGAGAAGGTGAGACTAGCAGTAATAACATATCCTTCCAAGCAGAGTTACGCCTACATCAAGACATAAAGAAGGGCCGATTAGGGGTATATCACAGCCAACAACAAGATTTGTTCCACATTATACTAAGTTGGATTTCCCAACTTATGATGGCTTTGAAAATCCATTAATTTGGTTACACCATTATGTCAATTTTTTAAAGACCAACAAACTACGAAGATAGATAATGTTCAGTTGGCAGCATACCATATGATGGGTGAGGCATAGCCGTGGTATAATACCCGAAAACTTAAATCGTGTGAATAGTATTTTCTGGGCCCGAGAAATGTTCCCTGCGGTGCGAGCCATCATTCTGAGTCTGTTGATTGGCATATTAGCCATAAAAAATTTGACAGACTTGAAAGTGGTCAAAACAAATTAAATAAAAATTTTAGCAGAATCAATATATTATTTCAGGTTAATAACTACTGTTTGCGGAGATAAAATGAGGTAGTGTTGGGATAGCTCCAGAAAGTACCCAGATGGACCTAAACATATCATACTCTGAACCTCAAAAATTTCACTGAGTATGATAGAACAGGAATTATAATTTTCTAAGGCTGTTTAATATTTTTTCAAAATATTTTATTCTAACGGGTGAATAGTTTCAAAAAGTTAACTATTGACTTTTGACCTGAAATTTTATGTGGGCCTTTGGGACATTAAGTGAGGATTTTTCAAACTAAAATGAATATTTTTTGAGGTCCAGGGAATATTTTATGAATTTTTGAAAGTTAAAAATGGCATAGGATGAATATCAACCCTAGCTTCCGAAGGAGATTTGGGCTGAAATTTTTCAAGGCCCTTATTGAATATAATTGAGGATTTTTGGGACTAGAATGATAATTTTTGGAGGTGTATAGAAATTATTTTGAAATTTCTAAATTAAAATCAAAATTGAATTAATTTGGGCCGTTCGATCCCCATGTGGCATGATCATGGCCATCCCCCTTACCTATGTATCTTAAGGGACAAGCGTGTGGAATGATGGAATGAAAAGAAGTCTTCCTCCCCCCATCTTCATCAAAAGCCAATCCCATTTTTAGGGTTGGAGAGCTTCCATTTTCTTGCTTCTTTCTCTCTCCTCCCCCCCAT
>CANXYI011518023.1:0-16905 GCA_948208565.1 Hura crepitans
ACCTGAGTGGTTCCACCCACCTAGTCTGATAATAGGGATCAGGTCATAGGAACCTCCTAATACTAGACAAACAGATATTAGACTAATAGTCGTACTATGCAGTTGCACAATCTAGACCTTAGTAGCTATATCTACCTAGTCTGATAGCAGGGATCTGTTCGTAGACCTCCCAGTACCAGGTAAATAAATGTCATGTATCATACTATATGGTAGCCCACTACTAAACCCCAACAGTTGCACCTGCCTATGTAATCACACTGATAAAGGCCTAAGAGGACCAATACCCCTAGCAACTATTAATCCTTAGTTGACCGGTCAACCAATCTAGTAGGTGTCTAACTGATGGGCCAACTCTATTATTTGTTTATTACTCAATTATAGGTCATTTTATCTTCCTCGTATTTATCTCACATCACAACATTTTAGATCATCATTGCACATTAATTTTATTAGACAATTACAGGTCATTTTACATAAATAAGTACTATTCATTTGGTCACTTTTCACTATTCATTTAGTCATTTCCACCTATCTCACATGGCATATGTCATCATAAATCCTACCATACCAATTCTCACTAATGTCTATATTTCATCCACCATGGAATGTTCTCATGTTTATTATAATTCTCTGATTAAATACCCATGCATCAAATTACCTGTTACATATCACTTTGCATTTCATTGTATATCATTATCTTGGTTCTTAAAGTACATTCTCCATACCTAAAACCATTTCCATATTTTACCTTAACTAGACACCTTCCATTTATTTATGACCATGTACATATTTTCTCTTATTATATAACCCATGCATATTATACATCACATTTTCCTTCAGATTACATTATGATCACATACCATGCACGCATGTATGTGCCATGAGATACGTGTCATGTATTCAACCATACATACACTTCACACTTGCACATATTTTTCACATCCAATTTATATGTATATCTTTATTATTACACTAACCATGCATAGTAGTATGCTTATGTTAAAAAGACATACACACACATACATGAACCAACACTTTTATACATATGTTCATATATACACACATGCATTCACATCATGGCATGCATTCATCACATTAAATTCATATATATAGGGTAATTTTATACTCTCTTCCACACTTTTAGTGCCTTGTTTCCTTTGGTTCTTCACTATTCCTCTTTAAACCAACATATGGAACCCTAGTCTCAAAAAATTCATATAAAATCATACAAAGCTCCAAATTGAAATTTGTAAATATAAAAATTCTTAAAATAACAAGGGCTACTTGACACAAATAAAAACTAAGAAAACACCACTCACACTTCAAAAGAGCACTATTCACTCTTAAGCGATGCCTTCTAAATATGCCATTTTCTTACAATTCTATGGTTAGAAATAGATTTTAGAGGTCCTTACGGGTCATATCTATATAAAATATGTTAGGTTTAAATATGTTTTAGAGGAGAGAGAGAAAAAATAAAGGGAGCAATTCTTTGAAGGTGGCATTGACTTTTAGGGTTTCTAAGGTGGAAGATAGCTTATTTTGCATATGTAACTCAACACATGTGTGGGGAGGCTATTATCTTTAGTGGTGGGTTACTTAAATCGTGACACGCGGTGATCTAACGGCTCCCAAAATTCTATTTTTATCTTAAACTTCAATAAATTTTAAAAATTATTTTAAACTTCTAAAAATAATCACTTTGGTTCTAAAAATCCTCGATTATGCCCATTTAAAGCCCCGTAACATTTCAAGCCCAAACTCTAATGGTAAGTGGGTGTACTATTCACTCGCTATAATAAAAAATTTTGAAAAATTATCAAATGACCTCAAAAAATTAACATTCCTTCACCAATGAAATTAGTGGAATTTTTTATCTTTAGGGTATGATATTTTTAGGTTTGTCTAGGCACATCCTAGAGCTATCCCAACACAAACTCACTTAAGTTCAATATTCACTAGTTTACTACTTGAAATGAATTATTGATTTTTCTAAAATTTTAAATTATTTTATTTTACTCATTTTTTGGCCCGTCAAAGTTTTGTGACTAGTACACAACCCTTCTAGCCTTACAAATGTGTCTCAACTCCTAGGGAACTGTAGTCAAACCTCGGAGGTACTATTCTTGAAACTTTAATTTACGGGTGTTACAGTATCACCATGGAAAAAAATACTCAAATTTGGTAAAAAGGGAAATTGAGTCCTGGATTCATCGACCCATATGAGATTACAGAACGTGTAGGACCGGTAGCTTATAGGCTAACATTACCACTAAAATTGCATCAAATCCATTATGTGTTCTATGTCTCGATGTTGAGGTGATATTGATCCAATCCTTCTAATATCATACTTGTAGAAGAGGTTTAAGTGCAACTAAACTTATGAGGAAGAGCAAGTGCAAGTATTGGCTAGAGAGATCAAAGAATTGAGGAATAAATCTATTCCACTAGTGAAAGAGTTGTGGATGCACTACAAAATAGAAGAAGCCACATGGGAAAGCGAGGAGCAAATGAAAGCTTAGTATCCATACCTATTCTCACCTAGTAATTTTGAGGGTGAAATTTCTTAAAAGGGGAAGGATTGTAATGTCCATAAATCTTAGTTTTAAGAATAGTACCTCTGAGGTAAGAATAGTGTCTCCCGAGACACCGAAAGACCATATGTTGGCCAAAAAGGGAAGTACTAGACATAAAATTTTGATGGGCTAAAAAATGATAAAAATGAAAGAATTGAAACTTTTAGCAGAGCTAATAAATTGTTTTAGGCTAAGAGATAGTGAATAGTAACCTTAGCTGAGTTTGTGTTGGGACAACTCCGGGATATGCCCGAATAGACCTAAAAATACCATACCCTTAAAGTCAAAAATTCCAATGAGTCTACTGGTGATGGAATTTTAATATTATGAGATCATTTGATATTTATTTGAAATTTCATAATTATAAGAGTGAATAGTATCCTTAATTTCCAAGGGAGTTTTGACTAGAGATTTTATAGGGCCTATAATGGGCATTATCAAGAATTTTTGGCATTAAAGCCATAATATTTAGAAGTCTAGATAAATTATTTTGAGTTTTTGAAATTTAAAAGAAAAAAGGGTTAAAATGGACTGTTGGATTGACATGTGGCGTAATCCGTGCCATCTACCTCACTAATATAAAAGCCCTAACACATGTGAGAGTGTCAAATTTGCCATAAAAGCCATCTTCCTCTTTCCACCCCATTACATTAATGCCACCACCATAGTCTCTCTCCTCCATTTTTGCTTTACTTCTTTCTCAATTTTAGCCTATTTCACAAAAAATTTATATAGTTCTTTGCCTATAGAGTCTCCTAAAGCCACTCTAACTGATAGAGTTCATAAATAGTGGCTCAAAACTGAGATATACACACTTGGTGAATAGTACTAAAATTTGGTGTAAGTGATTTTATCCCACTTTTTATTTCTTGTTTTAGGTCGTCCTAAGTAAACTAAGCTTAAACATGTAACTACATTTCAATTTGGAGTTATGTAGAATTTTTAAGAATTTTCTGAATCCTAAAATGTGTATGTTTATAGGAAAATAAGGAAACCTTGTTGAGGAAGGGCATCCAAAGGCTTAAGTGGTGGGAAAAGATGTTTTAACACTTTAGGTATGTGAATTTGATGTAATATATGTGTGTTGTCATTTGTGTGCATGAATATGTTGGTAAAAGTGTCTATAGAAGTGTCAGTTTATATGTATGTGTGCATGTTAATGTGTAATGGTTATGTAATTATGTTAGTATAAAAATGAAAAGCTTATATGTATGATTGGTATGAGAGATAGTAATGTGCATGTGTGTGTTCAAGGTGTGGCCAAAATGGTATACATGTTGATAATGTGGTACACACTTGTGTGTGATAAGCATTAGTGATGCAATTAAACTAAGAAGTAAGCATAAATTGTGGTTGTATTGTGAAATTGGTAAAGAAAGTTAATGGTATGCAATGTTGAGTAAAATGGCCTAAGTTGTTGTAAAGGGTGAAAAGTGTGTATGTGTGTAAAAATTACACTTAATGGTAATGAGAATAAGGCATGGAATGGCTAAATACATAGAGATGAATTGGGCAAAATAATACAAGTAAATGTACCATTGAGTATTATTAATAAAAATCATATTAAGGTGTTGAAATTGTGATGATAATGATGTATGATCTTGATGCAAGTGAGATGAATTACATAATGATGGTGACTTGAGAATTGAGGTCATAGAAATGACAAAATGAATAGTGACATAATAGTAAATGGATCGTAGTTGTGAGATATGCAGAAGTGAAAGTGTGCACATAACTGTGATGATTATGAGAACTATTATGAGTAATGACAAATGACCTATAACTATGTGACTAAAATTGGTAACTAGATATTAGCTCATATCAGTTAGACACCCATTAGATGCATTAACTGGTCAACTAAGGAATTAGCAACTGCTAAGGTTTTTAGTCCTCTTAGGCTATTGCCTATGATATCTAATGGTAGGTGTAGCCATTGAGGTTCTATTAGTGAGCCCTGCACATACAAGTATTAGGAGGTCCATATGGGATGATCCCTACTTGCCAACTTTATTATGGATTTGGGAAGTCCCACGGGGTAGATCCCTATCCACCTGAGATGATATGATGACTAGGATTTAGGAGGTCCCACAGGGCTAAACCCTATTATCCCTATTATTGTTTAGGAGGTCTACTAGAACTGATCCCTACCACTCTATTTTAGGACGTTCTTATGAAGTAATCCCTATTATTGGATAGAGTTGGATAGGTGTAGCTACTGTGGTCTAAAATATAGGTCATTGCACAGTCTTGATCCTATTATCCAATATTTTTAAGTGCAGTCTTTCTATTATTGGCCTAAATGAGTAAAAAAGGATACACACATAAAAAAATGTAATAATAATGGCTTTTTTATGACTTGACTAGCATAATTGAGAACAATGGAAGACATACTTGGGTAAATTGAATATGCCATAAGATACGAAGTGTAAATCGTAGGACAAACTAAAAAATGGCATAATTATAATCAACTAGATTGGTATAGCTACATGAATTACATGATGTGTGTGGTTGCTTGGCTACATGTTTTATCATATATATATTATATTAATTCACCATTAAGTTCATACTCAGTGTGTCAATGTTTCAATATACAGGTTATAGATAATAGAGCTATCCAACCATAGTAATTGCAATGTAGTTGATGAGCACCAAAAGGTATATTTCCTATCTATTTTTGTATGTATAGAGGTAGGGCATTCATTTATAGAGGCATTAGGCCTGGGACCTTAAAATGGCTAGACATATATTTTGAAATAGTATGGTTTTTAAATTATAAAATAGGACTATTGAATGAATGCCTATGTATACATATATTTATCTATTCACATGTTGGAAATGATGTAGGTTTGAGACCCTGTATTTGCGTGATTTTGTGATGAGACAGGATGATTGATTGGAGTACCAGATAGGTCCACAAGATAGATAATATGTTGAGAATTGATATAGAAGTGTTTTTAATAGGTTTACAATTTTATTTTTCACTCGAGTTTGTAAACTGCATTATAATCTTATAAAATTGTTTTATTAGCTAATTATAGTCCATATTGAGAAGAATATTGGATAGTAATAGAAAAATAATAAGAATACATAACTAGGATAGTCGAGGCTATAAGTTTTAAGTGAATGGCATTTGGGATAGTGATGGGATGGGTGACCTACAGGAAGTAGCATCTCGTATTAGGTTCCTTTAGGAATTGGGTAGGAGGTGTTACACATTGGGTCTACCTTAGTGGTTTATAGGCCTTAGGCCTAGTTTTAAGCTGAGTCTATTATAGTTTATGCAAACATAGGCTTTGCTTGTCTGAGCAAACCTTGGGATGTAAGCCTACTATTTTAGTTTAGGTCTTAGTTAATTGGTGTGTACCTTATGGCATCAAGTCCGAGCAGACTTACACCTAGTTAGTCCATACTGACTAAGGTTCTAAGTTACTTGCCTTATTGCTTGAGCCTCTCTAGTTATCATCATAGGCCCAAAAGTCAAGTGTTTAGTTATCATCATAAGCCTAGAAGTCATGCGTCTACAGAATGTATTTTGTGTTTTATACATAGTGAATGTGTGTGTAAGGTGTAGTAATGATAGGTGAATATGAATGTAGAAAGGAATAAGAAGAAAACAATGTGTATGTATTTATTTGGGTTATGGCCAAATAATGTGTTTATAGAGATTGTGTATGTGCATGTGTGGTTAGTTTAGATATGTGTTGTAAGTGAATTGGTGAGGGAGTAATAAGAAAGAATGACATGAGAACCTAGGGGAAAATGGTAGGTATATGTATATTTTACTTCATAGCCAAATGGTACATAAAGAGGAATTATGCATGTGTGAGTGTTATTAGATTTACTTGGCATGAAATGAGTTGGTAAATAACTACAAAATAAGCTTGGAATGTAAAAATGGTGTAGAACTTGAGGTAGGTACATGAACCTAGTGTGGTTGATTGGTATAGTGAGGAAGTAAGTATGTGCATGGGTGAGGTTAAATTGTGCTCGTGTAATGTAAATGAATAGGCAATATGGTGATAAGCAAGATGTGTATGAAAGATAAAAAAAATAAATAAATGTATATGTATAATGGGATAATGTAGCTTGGTGTTAAAACATGAGAATAATACTATAATCAATGAATTTAACTTTAGATGGACAAAACTATAATTAATTGATTTAATTTCAAAGGATAAGATGTAACGACCTAATATTAAGTACAGTATAGTGTCATATGGCAAGATAATGGAAATGGCTATATTTGAATGGTTAAATAAGATAATTATATTAGCATCCTTGAAGATATGAGAATTAGTAGACTATTCATTGTGTATTTGTATAACATTACACAATATGACCCTGGTCATAAATTGTATAAAGAAATTGTGTGATTAATTGAAATGTAAAGAACTAACAGCAGCTAAACTAAGTACATTGACTTATATGATTATGAAGAAATAAATTGTAAGGGTAATTGCCACTAGAACTGAACTTATGAGTCTAAAGGCAATAGTAGTGAGTAATAAAAGATCTAAAGGGACACTACAATTGAAATGGAAATTATAGATATAACAAATGTTAAGATACAATACTAAATTGGAAAATGTTCTAAATACTACATATGATATGAGGTATGAAATAATCAACGACCATGAAATGAGCATTATGAGAATGTAAGAATAACAAAATAGTTATGCTAAAAATTGAGCACAGACTTGGAAGAATGGCAATAAATAGAGTAAAGATGGCTATACAATTGAATATGATGAATGAGAAAAAATGTGGAAGGCCCATTATATGGTGGCTGCAGTAGCAAGAGTTTGATTAGAGCCTATACACTTTGGGTATTGGGAGGTCCACATAGACTGATCCCTACTACTCACACTATCTTGGGTATTGGAAGGCCCACATAGGCTAATCCTAGCTACCCATACAATTTTATAATATTAAGAGGTCTATTAGGGTTAATCCCTACTATCCTCCCCATTTGGAGGTCTATCTAAACTGATCCCTACCATTTGATATTTGATGGTCCTATGGGACTGATTCTTGCTATTAGATGGATGGTGTGTATAGATGTTAAGGTCTATAATATGGGCTACTACAAAGGATGGATCCCATTATCTAGTGTCTGATAGCGTCTCCTAAGTATAGGCCTACAATTATGATGAATCAATAAGTAAAAGAATGATATGATAATACAACAAGATAAGACATAAAATGGATTGATGGAAAAAGTAGTGGAATAGAACATAATATGAACCTACAAATGTACTAAAGACAAGATAAAAAAGATAAATGTGAATAGATTTAATAATTTATGACATACGCTAGGTATAAAAGTATAATACAATTAAATTACTACATGAACTTGACTTAATTGTATGTATAGTGAATAAGCAAATATTCTATGGTTATGATACAAAAGGTTAATAAGGTGTAAGGGTATTAAAAAGAAGAAATAACCTGTACAATACATTAAGTACTATTATAGGGATGATAAAATAACCATAATTAATGTTAAAGGGTCTTGTGTGCTTATGTGACATATTTAACATTATACAATGCATATTTCATTAAATTCACCATTGATTGTATACTCAATGTGTCGGTCTTTTCTATGTATAGGTATTAGTTGATAGCTAGTAGCTCTACTTCAAGTAGTAGTGTAGAAAGAGACACTTGAGAAAGATGTACCATTGATAAGAGTTAGGATAGTGGCACTTATGTATAAGAGGGTAATGGCTTTAAGAGTCAATATGTACATTCTAATGCATTTAGAATATTTGGATTGGATTATATGATAAGTTAGATTGTAAGTTGTATGACTCATCTATATTTACATATTTATGATGATTTATTGACCTAATTGATGTGTATGTTCTTCATTAATTGACATGTTGATATGATGATCATATTATGAAGAATGATTTGAGAGCAAGATGGAGCTAGTGACTATGGTGATATAAGAATAGCTTTGGAAGTGTTTTCTCGAAGGGTTAAACTTTAGGTTTTTCACCTAGATAGCCACTATGCTTTCAAAATTTCATTAACCTACTGTATATAATCATTAACATCAAATCTTATGAGGTCAAATAAACACAGGGTGGAGTAACATAAGGTGACCCTCGAGAAGTGACATCTCTTACTCATTCTAACCACAGATTGAGTAAAAGGTGTTACACATGCGAACACATCTTAAATACATAAGTTTTATAATGACACACACACTTGAATTTCATCAAAATTAACATAATTATTGTATAAAACATTGATACACTTATAAAATAATTAATTGGCTTCCAAACAAGCTTTTTACTTTTTCTCTTTCCTTTTTCCTTTGCTTGTCCTCCACTTTCTCTATAAACATAATACAAATTCCATTAAGAAAAATAATATAAAATTTTATACTCACCAAAACTAGAAATTTATTTAAGAAACCTTAAATTGGTAATGAAATCTAACCTAGAAAAATATAAGAACATAAAAACAATAACTTACCTATTTAGGGATTACTATTCACCTCAACTATGACCCCTAAATTAACACCCAAATAAACCCTCATTTGGCTTTCTTACCACTAATTAGTGATGTAAAGATGATAACAATTTGATTTGAGATGAGGATTTGGATTAAAATGGATGTTTGATTGGTAAAAAGAAGAAGAAAAAAGTGGGAGGAAGGAGCACCCTAATGGTGTGAATTTTTAGGGTGGAAGATGGTGAAAATTAGTTGATTTTTAAACCTTATGCCATATATATTAATGTTACCAAAGGCCTAGATTAAACCACTTGGCAATCTAAGGGCTAAAAATAATCCAAGCTTTTTTTATTCTTTGAAAATTAATTCCTCCACTTTAAAGCTTTAAATAAATCCATTTCATGTGCCATTAATTCCAAAATTCCATAATTTATAAGCCTTAAGAAAATCATAATTAAAAATAAAGAGGAACTATTTTAATTAAATAACTTAATATTTCCTCATTTTTTATAAAATAATTCTCTATGTCAAAAAATTTCAATTCCATTACCATTGGCTTATTTAGAATTTTTGAGCATCAAGTCATGTTATTTCTAGGTTATTTTGAGCATAAACAAAATATTTTATCGTTCAACTTACATTAAGTCACTATTTATTGCCATTCAATTTCATTTTTAACCATTTTAGTGACTTCGTTTTTGCTTCAAATTTTACCAAAATTATTTTATGATTAATACTTCTATTAGGTCAATTTAGTGTGACTCAGGTTTCAGGAAATACTATTCATGTCCCGAGAAGTACTATTGATAACCTAGTATTTTCGAGTGTTATAATTATTTTGCCTTGAATGGTTAAGCCATATATGTTCACATTACTAAATCTCAGTATTTTAATCCCAAAGCACATTATTAAATGTACATTATTTTTAACACATTAAATACAACTCTTAAGTTACATACCCATATCAACTTTAGTTATTGCATTTGTTTAGCTACATTAAGTCACACATGTGAGTTTCATCATCATTACATATACATGCTCACATTTATATTTGTTACATGCCCATTATCACATATGTTTTATGTCATATATCAAAATTTAATAGCTTTTTTCCCATTATAGTTTTTTTTATTTTCAAGGTGCATCGTTACCATCATTTTCATAATCAATTTTTTTCATAATGTATTCACACATACTCTATGTACACCTATTGATTTAACTAATAAACATCTCACATACACTTTTTTTAGTGTAATGATTAGACCAATATACTTTTCTATCATCAACATGTTCATCAAATACATTTTTAAAATATGCTACTAACCTTTTTAATTTGTTTATTACTTAGGTCATGCTATCTCTTTCCTATTATTAGCCATTATTAACCATTCATTACTTTGTGATACATTCCTCCTGTTCAAAATCTCAACATATGCTCTCACATTATTATATCTAAACACATTATATAGGCTTAAAGATTATAATGTATTATTCAGCTAATTTGATTCTCAAGCATAGGTATATTGCATTGTATTCTTCATTTAACACTCTTAAAACAAGTATCCAACTCACATTTAACTAACATTGCTAATACATATCACTTTCCACATATTACTTATATTATGGCAAACACTACATACACATTACAGTTATTCTTCAAACCTTATTCATGCAACATACCCTAATTAATTCATCATTTCTTTGCATATATATCATTTCATAACATGCCTATATATAAGATCATGAAAGTTCATAAACATGCTACTTTCGGCCACATCACACTCAAAAACTTACTTTACCATTATTCAAGATACATTCAATATCACACTAATTCCATGCTTGGGCATCATTATATTACATACTTACACACATGAATATTTAGGAATCACTCAAACACAATTTTGACCATAAAAAGTTTTGCATTTATCTTTAATCATTCAACATTTTCACATAATTGCATGCTTAACACACACGTACAATAATAACACATAAGTACCATTAAACTTAACCAACCTACTTTTTCCCACATTCACACTTAAATTTCTTCACAAGCAAAATAATAACATACATTTAACTTAAATTAAATACCAATTAATCACATATTACATTTCTCATTATTATACACTTACTTATCACATTAATGGATTAAACATACACACCTAATTCTCATAAATTCGCATTCAAGGCATAATATTAAGGGATACACATAACAATTAGTCTAATTAGGACTTCAAATATTTCATCCACTTTTTTTTTCCTTTTCTTTCTCATTATTCATGTCTTTCCATGTTTCCTTTACATAAACATACAATTCCACTATACACAAAAATCCATATAAAATCATAGGCTCAATAATTGCCTAATTTGACTCTATAAACCTTTAATTACAAACTTAAAACACCCATAAAAATTATTAAACCCCTAAAATTAAACATTTCCTTCAAATTTAGTTATTATTCATCCATAATATTAAAAAATTTATATAAATTGATATGATAAACAAATGCTCAAAATAATTTGATAATACTTGATTTGGCATCTTAAATTACCCCTAAAAATATTAAACTTTGAAAATAACTACTTACATGAAAAATAGTTACTATTCACTATAATCATCAACATGACAATTTCTTTAACTTTCCACTAAGAAACTCAAACTTATTATTTGAGGAAGGCTTGAAGGGGTGCAATTTAACTTTAGGATGGAAGGATTAGGGGGGTGTAATTTATCTTTATGTCCTCCTTTGCAAGATTAATCTATCATTTTTCTCAATAATGACAATTATTTAAGCATATTCCATAATCATTCCCATCCCCATGTACACTTATAACATACATTGTTATCATTCTATTTGACATTGTAATTAGGTCATCACAGATAACTATTTGGTGTTATTAATCTCTACCTTTGAGTTGTATGCAAGTGACCCTTATCACTAGAGTAATAGTTCGGATAGACATATAACCTATTGAGCAATGGTTTGCACGGACATATTCTAGAGCCTCATAGAGTTTGCACAGACCTAACACTGTATAGATAGGACCAGTTTTATACTTTGGATTAGTTCTTTTTGGTTTTGTACTATTTATACTTCATTATTTATTCTAGGTTGTAATAGGTAGTAAATAACCTATCTTACATCTTAATTGCTTAACTCTCACATCAAATGATTTTATACATAATTAATTGGTGTTTTCTTAAAAAAAAATATTTTAAGTTTTGTTTAAGCAAAAGTCACATGAAAAACATATTTTAACAAAACTAATCTCCTAAAGATGGGAGTTAGGCAATTACTGCCAATTTCTATGGAATTACGGGTAATTGTCAGGTTGTACTACAACTAATGAATAACTCGCTTTATAGATGTACAATATACTCTTATCATTTTTTTTAAATATCGTAATTTACTTCTTTACATAAAAAGGTGACATAACTGCTTTAAATATAATGCATGCTTGCTTGAAAAGGGATTGATAAACTTTACAATATACAAAGAAGGCATATTATTCAGGCATAAATAAGATATGAATTTCGAATCTTTCTAGCATAAAAGATTAGAGGTCTTAGTGTAGAGCTTACGTGGTGACTCCACTAACCACTATCATTCTCGGTAAAAATGTCATAATCTCTACAGTTCCCAACTGAGAATCACTACGGTTTATGCCAACTTGGTGAGAAGAGCAAAAGAAAAGGAAAGTTGCATATAAAAATTGCATAGAGAATTTATAGTAAATTCTTATTCTATGATTTCCTTTAATATAAATATTTTTATTTTTTAATTTTTTTGTTGTTTCAACCTTTGTTGGAGTTTTATGGATGTTTTATTGCCATTGTTCATAGTCTATAGAAACCAACAATGATATCAGGGCCATATTCTATCAAAAAGTTGAAAAATATTACAATTTGTTAGTATCCCCTGGTTAAGCTTTTAAATTTTGGTTTGAGTTCTTTGTATGCTTTTTCACTTTTATTCTATTTCTAATCATTAGATATGGATTAAAACTTATTGGAAATAATTTTTTTTGGCTTTGTGATTTTTGGGATTTTATATGTTGGAATGAACCAAAATTATGAAACTTTGTTGTGCTAGTTGACTACAATGTTGCTATTTTGTTCGATTAGTTTTTTAATTAGTTTTAGTCTTAAATTTTAGTTTTCAATTCTTGAAAGCCAAAATTTTGAATCTATGGATGATCAAAAAAATTGGATTTTATTTGATAATAATTAATTGAATAATAAATTTGAGTTATAATAGCATCTATTAGCTAGTTTTGGAAAATTTTATTCTGTCCATTTTCTAATGTTTTTAGCCCCAACTTCCTTTACATAGGTTTTTAAGGGGTGGAAATTTAATTTTTCAGTTGGCCAAAAAAATTGGATTTTATTTGGTATTTTTTTAAAAAAATCATTGAACATAATTTTCATTTTATTTTTTCACTATAGAAAATAACTGAATTAAGGAAAATTTTTTGAATGATTTCTTTAAATTTTACAGCCCCAAATTATTTTTTAGAAGTTCCTTAGGGATTAAAAAGTAATTTAAAGCTAGTCAATAAAATTGAATTTTATTTGATAATTAAAAGAATTGTTTGAAAATAATTTTGGTTATTGATAGCTCTTATAAAACTAATTAAAGTTTTATTAATGGTGTCAAATTTTGATTTTACTTCCTTTAAATTCTAGAACTATTCATTCATAATTATTAGATAATTATAAAGTTAATTTGAATATTTTGGTTTCTTGAAACTAATTACATGTGAATTGGATTCATAGTTTTGTAACAGTCATATAAACATATACCGTATTTGTTATCAATAATGATCAACAAATTAATTTTGAGTTGATTAATGGGATTGATTAATTTAGATTAATTTTGCTAGTCATTGTATATGATTTTATATGGTCGCACTTGCTAGAATTGGTCCAAAATTGATTGGAACAATTATTTTACACAACAATGTAAATTAGTTTATTGGTAAATGCTAGAAATTGGATTTTAGGCATTTTTGCAATTTGAAAATTTCAAATTAAAAATTTCAAAGATTTTATTAGAATATACTTCTAGAATTGATGCAAATTTAATTGATTAATTTGATAAATAATTAAATTTCCAAATTAATTATTGGTTGGACCAATAGTTGGAAGAAAATTAATATTTTCAAGCATGTATAATCCAAGAATCACAAAAAAGAATTTTCAATTGGATTGAAAATTTTTCATTTTTGGAAATGGTTTCTAAAATGGAAAGGATATTTAAATATGAAATTAATTTCATTAATTAGATTATTGAGATTAATTGCCACATTTAAAATTTCACAAAGCTAAGCATGCATGGCATGTTAATTTTTCAAGTGTTGTAAAATAAATTAAATTCAACCATGTGGGATCCAAAGATTTGAAGTTAATTATGTGCATTAGAAATGCATGTTAGGGTGTATGTTCGGCATGATGACTAGCTATGCACAATGGCCAATGAGATTAATCCACATTGCATGAATTTTTTTTCAGTTAAATTAGGCCTATGTGTCCTAGCCTTTTCTCTTATTTTTTTATTATATTTATCTTATCTAATTCCCTTCACATGTAATGTGAGGTCTTTTAATTTATATGATATGTAATTAGATTACATAAGGTTAGATTAGGATGAAGAAATACAAGGAGTAAAAGTGGAGAAGTCCTACCAAGAAGGACCAATAAGAAATAGATAGAAGTGTTCTTTTATTTCTTATTGGGTTTGTAATTCATGCATAACTACCTAGGGTTTGGTCCAAATTAGTTTCCTTTGGCTCAAGGAAATTAATATAGTAAAAGTCCATAGCTAGGTCATATATATTTAATATTATTAAATAGCATATATGTGATTTAATGAGATTAAATATGCATGTGCATGCCAAAACATGTGAAATCCCTTTGCATGAGCATAATTATGCATCCTTGAAGAGACTTAATTGAAAGAAATCCCTCAATAATATAAGACTTCCAAGCATTCTATTAATATGAGTTAAACCAAAGTTCTCTTTACCATTAAACCAGAGTTCTCTTTACCATTGGGTTGTTGAGCATACTCAAGCTTATGCTACATTTGATATGTTTAAATCATATTAATGGGTCCGCCGTAGCATGTGTAACACCCCCTACGGGATTCCTAAAGAAACCCAGTAAGCAGTGCCCTTCCCACAAGGTCACCCATCTTAATACTACCCTTGCCCAAACATGTTTAACTTTTTTCCATACTACTCCAGACAATATTATCTAACCCCCGATATAGACTAGTTTGCTCCCATAGTTTATTTAGGTTCATGTTATAATGTCATATTATTTCAAGATGGATATCTAATCACTTTCAAGTATTTCCTAAGAATCCAACAGCTTAATGGCTGCTCAATCACTATTCTAAAAATTCTCTATAACTTCTAAACACTTCAATAGAATTTAACACATCTCCTGGACCCTTATGATCCCCCAGATATCATTCTATCATCATCAACTATCACACAGCAAAGTTCAGGCCTCAGGCCACAACAATCATGCAGATAGAGCCTCTGGCTCACAGTTCACATACATCCAGCATACATACACATAAGGATTTATACTAATTATAAACATAAAGTCTGATTATATATACATACATAATTACATTCCTGAGTGTCTTTATATACATCATACTCACCTTTCCCACACCTAAGTACATGAAGTGCAAAACTATACAAATATAATCAACCTTCTCAGACTTGTCCTTTGGTCTCCTCATATGCTTTACGAGGTGACATTCTTATTCTTGGTACTTGTGCACTAAAATAGGTACACTAATTATAAAATACTCAGTGGTGAATTCAAACATTAAAACATGTCTGACAATTTATTCATGCACAAAACTCCTATTCTTACCTTGTCTTGGTATCCAAGTTTAACTCAAAGTATCAACATGTGAAAATTATCATTCTACCCTTAGGGTGTTTCTATCTATAAATTATCTAGTTAATCACTATAACTTATGTAAGTTATGTTTTAGGATCTTTATTATTCTTTACATGTATATTACAACTTAAGCCCTTAAGCAATATCAGTGGAAAAATTACCAAAATACCCTTATGTTGGAATTGATATCCATAAGTACATTTACTAATTTTATTTAATTACTTTCACTGGCTCATTTTAGGAGAGAACCTTGACAGACTCTGGATTTAAATGGAAAAATAACTAGCGTAGTGGTCCCTATTCTGGACCTATGCTACTACATTGGCCAAATCACATTCTAGCACCTAAGGTGCAAATGTTAAGGGTTGTCTGCCCAACAGACTAATGCAGTGGCCCATAGGGACCTATGCTACTGCACTAACAATATCAATTCTAGCATCTAATGGCAAGCATAGGAAGTTATCTATCTAATAGATTAGTACAATGGCCCCAATAAGGACCTACATGCCACTGTACCGGCCCTATATAAAAAAAAGACAGTGCAGCAGCTACTAAAAATCCCTAAGTTGATTGGTCAACCAATCTAGTGGGTGTTTAACTAATGGGCCATTAACTTCAATCAGTGCCTATTTCCTTACTAATTAACATTTTATAATATTAGAATGTTAAAAATAGATAGATATTATTTTTATATCATAATTAGTAATTAGCCTAGTTTCATACGGCTATAAATAGGCTATACAGGGTAAAAAATTAGAAAATATTATTAAATATTCAAGAGCAATTGATTATGATATATTATGCTAAATTTAATTCCATAAGCATTTCACAATTCTAGCCCAATTACTATTTAAGGGATTTATTGGTTTAGGTATTGGTCACTTAGGACAGCTACTGGTCACTGCAACAAAGTGGTATTAAGGCATTCAGGTCTGTTTCAGCGTATTT
>CANXYI011518077.1:0-13594 GCA_948208565.1 Hura crepitans
CTTTAACGATTTCAAATATATGCAAGGAATAATAGAAATACATGTTATAAACAGTAAAATCAAATAAATCTTGAGATCTAGAATTGCATGTGCGGAATGCAAACAAAGAAAAAGGAAAAGAAAATCAACAAAGATGCATAAGATCAGTAATGCCACAAAAAGTCTCAATTTGTATAAAAATAACAAATTAATAATATGCATGATCAAAGTTGAAAATGATAGTATATATAAAAAAAATTCGGAGTGCTCATTAGATCGAACTTCAGCATAGAAATAAAAATATTACTAAGTTGAACCTCTAAGAAAACATAGATTTGGGTAGTAAATTAATGATAAAGCAAAATTACCAATAGATAAAGCAAAAATCATAAAGGAGGAAAGAAAAATTCAATAGGATTTTACATTGGCAGAATTTCATGCTAAAATTAGAGTAGCTAAAGATGTATAACTAACAAAACAATCATAGGAAGCATAACAATTTCAAGGAACAAACTTTATGATTACGACCTTCAAATCAGACTTTCAATACTAGCATACAAAAGGCCAAAAGATTAGAAGTAGAAAATGTAACTATTGAATTCGAAATGTTATATGTAATTAGATAAAAAAATAAAACACATCACATAATCAATAAGTTTGATTTAAGAATACAATGTTACACTTGAAAGGAGACTATTCTACCTTATACTCAAAAGTTTCGATTACATGATAGTTCCATCTTTATAGAAAAATAGAAATCATTTTCATCATAAATTAATGAAGGAAATCAGTAGGAAATTCAATAGTACTATAAAATGATAATCTTTTGTGATAATAGATTAAATTATAGGAAGTCTAAAAAGGACTAAGATATAAGACTCACATACACTAAAATAGAATTTAAAAGATAGTTTCAAGTACATGAAGTAGAAAGAAAGCATTCCATCACTTTAAAATCATAACAAACACAAGAATTAATCATTCAAATGACAAAAAAAATAATTAGGACAAGTAATACTCGGTATTAATGAAGCCGAGGATAGTAGATAACAAAGTTTTGACTCATCTGCTATAATATTTCAAACTTCCTTATTTACCTCATATAAATAAATAGATAAATAATAAAGAAACTAGTATAGAATCTTAGAAATACCAAAATCTTATTTCACAGACAAATAACTGCAAAAATCAACAAATCACATATCAATAAGATTAAAGAGTCAAGTAGGTCATTAGGCATGTAGAAAGTAAAGATTATATAGAGCCATCTTAATATAAAATCTCGTTGCCATCAGATCTGAATTTTGCTTCACCAATTCATTATTAAACTACCCTGCCTAAAACTAATTTAATATTGAACTGAATGTGGCTGTAGAATAATAATAAAAGGGAGTTATAAGGTTCTAATCATCATATGGCAACAAAAATCATTGAATAGAATAGGAGCTTAAATCTTTTCAAAAATAGCTTTGGTGAAAATTTAAAGAGGGAATAGTAAAAGCTTGAAAGAATAAACTAATAAAATAAAAGCTATGAAATAATAAAATATGAAAAATGAAAATGAAGATTTTGGAAAAAGCTTAAATGAACATAATAATGTAAGAACCTAAAACTCTGTCCTTAGTAGTCTAATAATAAAGTAGATCAAAAATTCAATCAAGTTCACACAAACACAAACACATGCAATTAAGTCCTATCCATTACATGTCAACATGTATTCCACAACGCATGAATAACTAAGTGAGGATATGAATAAAATAAAAAAAGAAGGAAAAGAATACTTAGCTTTATGAAAGCTTTAACACACATAATTCCACTTTTTTTTTTAATTAAATCTTCAATTAAAGAGCTTGCCCTTATTATCTTACATTGTCCTTAAAAGAAAGAAAGAAAAGAAAGAAGTCATAAAAATATGTAAAAGATTTCAAGTTAAATTAAGGCTAGGATTATAGAGATGCAAGAACAAAAAGAAAAAATTGGAATAGGGTTCTCAATCTCAATTGAGAACTGTAGTGACAAATATATGGGAAATTAAAACAAGAAACTTTGTATATAACCTCAAATGCCAACAGAAACAAAGAAATAAATCTTAGAGAACCATAAATCAAAAATTTCGAATAATTACAATACTAAAAAACACAGGCTTCCTTACTTGAAGCTTTAAAACTGAAACCACTACCATTCTAATTATTTCTCTTTAATAATAGACAATCAAACCTAATTAGTAATAGGAGTAAGTGTAAACAAGCAGGCATGGAAATAATGTAAGTCTCAAACAACAAGAAATCATAAGCTAGGAAAAGAATCCTAGTCAACAATCAATATTATATTTATTGAGAAACTAATAACAGCCTAAATCTTTTGAATCAAAAAACTTGCAAAATAATATCAATAGAGATCACATCATACAAAATGCTATATATATATATATATATATATATATATATATATATGTTTGTATGTATGTATGTATATATGTATATATGTACGTATATATGTATATATGTGTGTGTGTGTGTGTGTGTGTGTGTGTATATATATAGCAAATACAAGGTTCTGCTAAGTCTTAAATAGCCAAACATTAGGAAGCATACTTTAAATGTTCTTATAATTTATGTTCTCCTATTATTAATTAAGTGGACATAAAAGCAAGGGAAAAAAGGTCATCTAAATAAACCAAAAATCAAAGTTACTAGATACAGAATTTTAGAAATGCAGAACAAGTATTTTTTTTTTTTCTTTGTGCTTTTTATGCAATGGAAAATAAAAACAACATTACACAAATAGATCGATAAAAAAATTAAAAGAAGCTATACCATAAAAGGAACTATTAATACTTGTAATCACTCAAGTCAAAGAAACAATAGCAACAAAATCATAGAACAACAAAAATAGGAGCAACACATAACCTTATCAAGAGATCAAAGTATAACAAGTATAAATTCCTATAGAAATACAAGAAAGAAAAATCAGAACCCAACTACTCTAAATGAAATGAAGAATTCTAAAAATTATTAATCAAGAAAATTAGAAACTAAAAGTGCTAGAAATATCTGAATAAGAACAATATTTTTAGCAAAAAAAAAATGGAACATGTAAAAAGTGACACTAACGAAGAAAATTTCAAACAAGAGCAAGAATACAAAATTTACATAAATCATCAGCAAATAACAAATTTAGCCAAAGAAATAAAAATTAATTGAAAATGATAAAAATACCTAATCTAGATTAATACCAGTCCAAAGCGGTAAAATAACTCTTCAAAATTAAATCCTTCTTTTGAAAATCTGCTCACACCATATCTTCAAAAAAAAAAAAGGCAAAAAGAATTATCTACATAATTAAGGGAAGAAGAAAATACAAACAAAGATACTTATAAGATTAATGTGCCTTGAACTCATCTGTTAAAGCACATATTTGCATTACTTTTGAACTAAAAATTAGGATATATAGCTTAAGAAGAGTCTAGTTGAAATGAAAAAGAGAATCGGTTGCTAAAAGAAGAATAAAAAGAAAGAAAAAAAAAGATGTTTTAATTTTTTTTTAGCAGATGCGATCAGCCCCTTTATCCATATTTACTTATTTCAACCAAAACTTTTAAAGCATATAATCCTCAAGCAAGCATAAAGACACTTAAGAATCCAAATAAACAAACGAAATCAATGAAAAAGAGAAAATCAAAACAAAAAGTAGAATACAAGAGATGTAAATAAGCAAAAATTCCTATGAATCATAAGTTCACGAAAATTAATGAAACTCTTCAACCCATACCTTCCCAATAGATTAATTCAAAGGTACATATAAATCAGTAGGTGTCAATCAGTAAAAATGAGAAGAGGAAAGAGAGCATAAATCATACCTTTGTAAATTGCCCGTAACTGTCTCGTTTCCCTATTTCTCCCTCAAAAAATCACGACCTTTTTCTACAGATCGATAGGATGGATCCGATTTTTCTTCAATTGGAAACGTTGCAGTTGAAACTGGATCCGTTCATTGGAAAGTCAGATGCTTTTAGGTTGGAATTCGAGTGAGATGTAAAAAACTAACATTTTGATTGCATTGCAAATTAAGTCTTTTACGTATATTTCTGGGTGTAATCGATTTTAGGACGCGGAATAAGATTTGAGTTTTAGAATTGAAGAGAAAGGATTGATGATTCAAGAATGGAAATGCAAGGCAATGCATGGGTGGTAGCTAAAGTACAGATAAGAAGGGAGGGTTTCGAATTTCACTAGAAAAAAAAAGGGAATAAAAGAATGGGTTATCAGCAAAAGAAGACAAATAGCGGAAAAAAATCAATTTTATAGGACCATTTCTAATCCCTAGGATTTACTAAATCACTAAACTGCCATTGAGTTTATTTGATTAAGCTCTAAAAATTATTTTCTTCTCCTCTACCATAAACTCCAAAATTTTGTATTTAGTTTGTAAAAGTCTTGTTTTATTGGAATCATTCAGGAATAATAAAAAAAGGCTATATATTTTAAGAATTGGAATTCATTAAAATTCTTTTTTTTAAATCATTCATAATTATAAGATAATTTAATTAATAATAAATGATGAAAAAATTAAATCATAAATTAAAATTATAAAAATATTGAAAGAGCTAATAATAATGAAAGTGATAAAATTATAGTAGGTAAATACAAACAAGAATAATAATTATGGTGATAAGTAATATGTTAATGGGAATGCGTTAATAAAATATGCATATATACATAGTATTTTTTATTGACATAAGCTCATGTTTTTAGAAATATGCCAAATCAAAATTAATTTTAAATTAAAATATAAAAATCCTATAAACAAAGAGATGAAATTAAAATTTGCATTTAAATAAGAATATATTCTAGAATTATCCATCAAAACATTTTTTAAATTTACTTTATCATAGAAAAAATTATTAAATGAATCAATATTTAAACCTCCCTTAATCCTATAAATCCTTAGGCTCATAATTAATCAAATCCTTATAGATAATAAATTCAAAAGATAGTAATAGCAATTTATGCTAAAATTCTAGAAAGAGATAAAAAAATATTAAGGTAAAAATTGACTTTAAGAATGAGATCTTAAGGAATAATGAAAAATAGTAATGAAATATTTTTCATCATAAATAAATATTATCTTACAAAATGTCAAAGGGTGTTTAATACATTCCCTATGTAAGAATAACCCCAAATAACATATTAGAACACAGTGTCCAATTGCACTTTATTTGATTAGCGGCGACTCTTTACTTCCAGTTCTCCTAGGCCTTATTAACCTACTAAAAAAATGAGTTAATGACCCATAGGGCTTGGATACGACACATATTTATTTAAACCAGGTAAATTTAAGGACAAAATTTCTTTAAGAGGCACGAAAATGTAAAGCCCAAAAATTCTAATTTTGTGAATAGTATTTTCTCAAGTCATGAATAGTGTTTATTAGGAACCAGGTCACATTAAGACGACCAAGGGGAAGTATTAATCATAAAACAATATTGGGTGAAATTAGATATGAAAATAAAGCCATTAGAGTGAGCATAGATGCAACTTAAAATTTTACATCGGTGTCCTATGAATAATGATCCAATTAGAGCTAAATGATAAAATATTTTAGATATGCTCAAAATGACTCGAAAATAGCACAACCTAAAGATCAAAATTTCTAAATAGTCCAACGAATCTAAAATTAGAGTTTTCTAACATCGATAAGCATTTTATTTAAATTTATCAAAAATGTGATTGATTAATTAAGAGGGTTCCCATTGTTTTTTTGGCATGAAATTTTAAAGGTTTCTAAATTGGGGAATTATGAATTTTTGGTATATAAGGAGGAATCTTTGGAGGCTTCAAAGTTTAAAAACACATTTTTAAATCTTTGAAACTAAATAGGATTAATCTCCATCGTTGGATCACCACGCAGCAAAATCACGGCCATTAGAGGGCTTAATATAAGATGTGGATTCATGTGAGAGTGGTGTAGAGAATAACCAAAGTCATCTTCCTCCTCCATGATAAGAACCTGATGCCACCTCCCACTTTCTCTCCTTTTATTTTTCTTCATTTCTCCACCATTTCTCATTTCCAAGCTCCATTTTATACATCAAAATTGATCATTATCACTTCTAAAGCTCTAATATGATGATAATTTTGCAAGAAGGAGGTGAATTACAGGAAAAAAAGGGGTTTGAAAGTTTAAGCTTTTGAACCCCTAGACTTTGGTAAGCATATTTTTAAAGCCCTAATATTTTTCTAGGTAATTAGGCATGCTCGGCTTAATAGTTATGGCATTATTTTCGAGTTTGGTGTAGTGTAGAATTTTTTATGAATTTTTCTAACATAAATCCTATTATGTTTTTAGACAAAGTAGAGGATAGCCAAGGAAAGGAAAAAAAAAGGAAGGTTTAAGGTGCCTCTCAAAAAGCCAAATGATCGATTTATAAGTGTATTTGATAAAATATGCATGCACTTTTGCGTGTTACGCATTCTTAAGTTTCTGTGCATTTTGTCCACTTTGTTAGTTTAGAGATTTGGATAACCCAAAAATCATAATACAGATTAGGATTTGTGAGATATTAAATAAATGGAAATAATGGAAAATGGATTAAAAATAAAGTAAGTGATGAAAATTCCATATTGGCCAAATGGGATGGTTAAAAATGGTATTATTGTAGTTAATGTATTTGAGGTTAGAATAGGTACAATTAAGGTGTATTAACTTGATTGTAATGTTACATTATGGTTTAGTGATAAAGAATGACAAATGAGAATGATAGAGTAAGTGGTATGTAAGAGGTATATGTATGTTCATCTGTGTAAATGTGTGATGCATAATTCATATTAGCATAATGTAACTTGCAATGTATATTGGCATGATGGCAATTCGTGGTTACAAAAGTTAAGTCATAAAATGAATGGTATAACATGACTACCTAAGGTAATGTTCATGATAAGTTAATGCTATAAGAAATGATATACATAAGTCACTATGAAAGGGTGAATAGCTAAGTAATGGAAAAATGTAACCAAATGATTATATGAACAAAAAGGGACATGTAATAATGTATATAAGACATATAACGCATATATAACTAAACTAAGGATGTTGATAGCCCATATGTGTTAAATAATCGATTAGATAGGTTGACCAGTCAACTAGAGAGGTAATAGCTGCTGGGGGACTTTGGGGTCATTTTTATGCAGGTACGGCCATCGTGAGGTCCATGAGGGCCACCACACACATATATATTGTACATTGATGATATGATATTTCTCATGGGGTGAAGCTGCCGTAAGGTCCAGTAGAGGCATTGCACACTTTTATGCAGGTGTAGCTGCTGTGAGGTCCAATAAGGCCATTACACACTTTCATGTAAGTGTAACTACCGTGAGGTCCAATAGGGCCACTACACACTCTCACGTTGGTGCAGCAGCCGTGAGGTCCAAAATATGGGCCACTGCTCATAGAGATCCCAATATCAAGTATTGGGATTTGATTATGTCATATAAAGGCTATGTAAATAGGCGATAAGTATTATGTACAATAACAAAAAAAAATAAACTTGGAAATGAATTAAGAACATAAATATCATACATGTACTTAAAGTAACATAATATGCCCATATATGTGACCATATAAGTATGACATTGTGTGTGAGTACTCCATGACATATTTCTGTGTTTCATTGCATGCTTAATACGATTGTGTGTATGAGTGCAAGCATATTTTATTGAATAAACCACTAAGCTTTTATGCTTAGTGCATCGTGTTTTTAATGCCAGTTTATAGATAGTCAACACCAATCTAACCCCAAAGCAGTAATGCAGTGAACCTAACTACTATTGGTATACTTTTATATCTTTTGGTGTGATGTATATAAAGATAGATGGCACTCACATATAGATAGTTGGGATAAGTGTAGTTGTGTTGTATGCAAATAAGCTATATGAGTTTAGTCTAAGTGTATAAAATTAATATGATAGATGTTAATATTATTTTAGCATGTATATGTGTGGATTTAAGTTTTGGTGATGGTATAAGCGCAATGATTGATGTGATGGATTTGATTGTGATAATGTTGATTGAGATGGGTTGTGAGGATCAGAAGGATCTAGGATGGTAGGTTAAGACTGAGATATTATAGTAGTGCTATTTTGTATAGGTTTTATTTTGGGATATGACACCATGCAACCTTATACTGTCGCATTTTTGTTATAACAGGACAATTTCATTTATGTGCATATGTATATAAAGCATGGTTCATTTCTATGTGCACCTAGAATATTTCACGATTATTGTACATATTAAAGGATTTAAAGAGCTTAATGATAGAGTCAAGTAAGGTAACTACCGAAACTAAGTAGAGATTGTTAACGCGTCATCTCTTATTTTACCTGGCAATAGTTCGGGTAAGGGATGTCACAATGTGTCATCTCTCATTCTAATCTAGCTAGTAGGTTAAGTGAGGGGTGTCACACAATATACTAGAATGTCATCAGTAAACACCATAACAAATTGATCCAGATAAGGTCTAAAGATTATGTTCATTAAATTCATGAAGGCTACTAGAGCATTGTTAAGCCCAAATGGCATTAACAAGAACTCAAAATGCCCATATCTAGTTTTGAAATCTATCTTAGAAACATCTGCTTCTTTAACCTTTAACTGATAATATCTTAAGCTCAAGTCAACCTTGGACAAAACTCTTCCTTCCTCTGAGTTGGTCAAACACATCATCTATATGAGGCAAAGGGTATTTGTTCTTGATTGTCACCTTATTCAGCTATCGGTAATCCATACATAATCTTAAGGATTTGTCCTTCTTCTTCACAAATAAAATCGATGCTCCCCATGGCGATACACTCAATTTTATAAATACCTTATCAAGTAATTCTTGCAACTGCATCTTCAATTTCTTTAGTTCTGTAGGTGCCATTCAGTAAGTTGTTATAGATACTAGTGTAGTACCATGTAAAACCTCTATTCCAAACTCAAGCTCCCTTACTGGTGGTAAACTTGGCAATTCATCTGGAAACACATTTATAAACTTTGATACCATTGGTATTGGACTCACAATTGGTTCTTTTCCTAGTGTCATTCACATGAGCCAAATATGCTTGACAACTGTAGAGAAATATGTATTTTACCAGGGACGAGAGTGGTTAGTGGAGTCACCACCTGTCTTCTACACCAAGACCTTTGATCTTCTATACTAGAAAGGTTTAGAATTCATATCTTATTTATGCCTCAATAATATGTCATCCATTTTATATTGTAACATTTATCAGACCCGTATCAAGTAAGCATGCATTATATTTAAGCATAAATATCACCTTTGTAATTAAATAAAGTAAATTGTAGTATTTTTTTAAGCATACAATAAATGTATTGTACATCCAGAAATTAGGTTATTGATTAGTTGTGGTGTGACCTGACAACTACTCTTAATTTCATAGGAATTAGCGATAATTGCCTAACTCCCATCTCTAAGTGATTGGCCTTTATTAAAATATATTTTTAATATGACTTTAATTAGGGAAAACTCAAATCCATTTTATTATAAAAACACTGATTAATTATGTAGAAAATTATTTGATGTGAAAGTTAGGCATTTGGCATTTTAAACTAGTTGTTTAACTACTTATTACAGCCCAAAAATAAGCCAAAAGATACAATAAGTACAAAACCAAAGGAAATAAAGCAAAGTGCTTAATTGATCCCATCTATACGTCGATAAGTCCATACGTACCCTATATAGCTCTATCGAGTGTTCGTGCGGACTACTACTTGCAAGGGTTATTATGTTCGTCTAAACCTCCACTCTAGTGAGAAAGGTCACTTGCATACAACTCAAAGGAAATTGTTAATGATACCAAATAAAGATTCATAAGGATTGACAAAGAGGATAAGAAATACAAATACATGTGAAAACTAGAAATCAAAGTTAATGTTTGTGCGGACTACGTTCCTCGTAAGAGGGAGTCCATGTGGACTGCATAACATGGTAGACATGCTCAATATAAGTGTGTCCGTACGAACTACATTCCTCATGAGAGGGAGTCCGTGCAGACTATATAATAAGATAAACATGCTTAACACAATTATATCCGTATGGACTATGTTCCTCATGAGAAGGAGTCTATACAGACTGTACAATAGTTTTGGTATGTTAACAATATGTATATTATAGAATAGAATAATCATACAACATGATAACATCATAGGATTATGTCAATATGGTAAATATAATACATTAAAAGATGATACATAAGAAAAATAAGACACTGTGATTGAACATAAGTCTATGCGGACGACATATCAAACACATATCAAGAAAGTAAGTCCACGCAGATGTTAGCATGCCTATAGATAGGTTTGTGTGATTAGGATGAAAATAATAGAATGGTTATGATATAATGATAGTTAATTATACAATATGAGACAACTTAAACTATGACCTACTCTTATGATCATAGTGGGGATTACATAAAATCACCTCACTTGTGATCAATCCATAGAGATCATGGGTCTATGAAAACATTGAGAATATATATAGTAGGAGGCCTTAGATATTACCTTGTGAATGAGCTCTCAAGCAATAGCACAAAGTGTATAAGTTTAGAAGAAATTATTTTGAGTGTGGCTAATAGGACTAGTAAATCGGATCTTGGTTGGAGTTCCCCTTCTAAACTCATCGACAAGGGTTTTTTGGCTACTGTGAATTTGTGTCCCCTGAGCTCTACCTAGGAAAGGTATTTATAGGCTTAGGGTGATGGGTCTCCCATCCAAAAAAGGTAGAATCCTAATAGGATTAGGAATTACAGTCGGCAAGTCCAAGCAAACCTAGAATACTTAGTCGTGTGGACTTAAGTGGTATGTTTTCCCTCCAGTCTATGGGCTTTAGGCCAGGTCTTGGGCCAAGTTTTGAGTTAGTCCGTGCAGATGTATGCTTGGACTTGTTTAGGTGAACCATAGGCCTTGGGCTTGATAGAGCTAATTGGGCTAATACATACCTAGGTGGAGTATATCTGTACGGACCGTGTTTCAAATAGGTTCGTGCGGACTAGCTTCCTAAGGTGCTTATGCCATTACTTAAGTGCCTATCTCTAGTTATTACCATCGGCCAAAAGATATGGTGTCTACAATTGCCCGCACTTTGTTGTGTGCTATGAAATGCCAAAAATAACAGTACACATCAAAGTACCTGAGTTAGAAGAACTTACTTGAAAGTATACTTACGTAGCATAAAGCTATATCGAATATGGATGCTTGCCCCTGAGTCAATGTAAAAGCTGGCTAGACCTGAGTTGTATCTTCCCTTTAGAAGAAAATATTAATATTATGGTGAAGTGAATCTAACTAGATTTGAACACGTTTCTGCTATGAAGTCTTGCTATTTCATCTCTTCATGCTCCAGTTTACCGTCTTATGTCTTTATGATACAGTTCATACATTCATAATAACATAATTTTAATCACACCTAAGGTTGTTTAATCGATGAGGTTTGACTGGGATAGAAAGGAATTTTGGATTGTCTTGTTAGGCTGAACTCGAGAAAGTTAGATTGGACATGGAGTCAAATTTGAAAGAATTAGATTAGACATGGAGTCGAATCTAAAAGAATTGGATTAGGTACGGAGTCGAATGAGTCCAATCTAAAAGAATTGGATTGGACATGGAGTCGAATCTTAGAGAATTAGATTGGACACGGAGTCAAATCTGAGCATGGAGTTGAATCCTACAAAAGAGAATACAGTAGGAGTTAGTATCAGGTTGATATAGCAAGTTTTGTGATACATACCTAGCTTTCATCAGTTATGGATAAGGCTCTGATTCAAGGAAGATCAAGTAGTTGTCTGCCTTAAAAGTGATTCGAATGCTAGTGCATATGTGTGCTTGACTTGTGAGTGCCTAATTGTACGTATCTTAAGGTCATTAACCATGCTTGAAGGTTTACGTGCATGTGAATGCAAGGTTTCAAATGTGTGGAATTCATGATAAGTAATTTGTGGAGACCACATGCATGTGACTGAGTACATCCATGCGGACCTTATCTTTAGCTTAATTATTCCAGAATCATTAGCGTAAGATACAAAGACTTTTTGCATATGGTAGATTAGGTAGTTCATATGAACTTATTGAAAGTTGTCTAGAGTTCGTGTAGACTTTTTGTTTGCATGTGTGTATAGTCTGTGCAGCCTTGTTGCATGTTTAGCCTCTCTATGGGTTTTTGCAAAATCTATTTATTTGTGGTCCGTGCGGACTTACTATGGCTTACTTGCTTGTCCATGTAGACACTTTTGTTAGAGACTTTAGTCCATGCAGACATTTGACTTTTGTCCATGCAGACATTTGTCTTACTTACCTCTGATTACCTTTTTTAGGCATGCCTTAAGTGTGGGGGCACCCTGTCTGGACTGCAGCAATGGTATTCGGCAATGCCCATTCTTGTTAAAAATCAGATGAGGGTGATAAGGTTCCAGACATTTGTGGACCACTTGGTTGGTGAAGATGTCAAGACTTGCAGGCTCTCCGAGCTCTTTTGGATAGGTGGATGGATAAAAAGCACACCTTTCACCTGTTATTAAGGGAGTTGGCAATAACACCTTTCAATTGGGCCTTCATTATCATAGTACCTTTGTAGCACCCTCTACCTGGTTCGATCGCTGAACTTGAGTAGGGAGCGCCACCCACTTACAGATATCCGATTTCGCATACCTGTAAACCCAATGAATAAAACTTTTTACTTAATATATAACAAACCAATTTCTTGACTCAAAGAGTTGTAAAAATATTGAAAAACCATTTGGCACACATATCAAGGTAACTAGCATAAAACCCCATCCCAATGGCCATTTCGCATCTTAGCGAGGCCTAGACTTCATGCTAAGAAACATGTATTAACTAAAACATAACATTTGCCAAAATAGGCTCATATGAGTTTCAAACATCAATTAGGCACATCGCCTAGGTGTAAAAGCTAGAAAAACACATCCGGCACCATAAATCACACATCTTATCATTATTGCATTATTAACATGCTTAAAAGGATAGAATGCATCATAGTTGAGCACAACTATCACATATTGCATATATTGCCATTTTCACACAATATTGGTATTTTTGGCGATAAACATGCATTTTATGGATTTATCAAAGCGATAACCCCAAATAGGTTCAAAATGGCATTCGGCCATCATATACCATGGATACACATTATACATGTCATAAGTGCACATTAGGAATGGCATTTAAGCACGAAATCTCATTTTCAAGTTATATACGTTCATAATTCAAGATTATGCCAATATGGCTTACATATGCAGATATCGACTTCCATATTCCCAAGGCTATAAATATATGCATATACAACTTTATATCAAGTTTAGATGCCCAATATCACATCCACATACTTCCAACCACTTATACACAGTCATACGACATTAGTGACGCGAAATGACTTTATACGGTCCTATGATCACATAATGCAATCCTTAGCCTATATTAACATACGAATGCATTATTCATGCATAATCCATTTTAGACCATCACATTAGATGCATTCTTCATACATTTATGTCATGCATGCCCAAATATACATTAAATTCTCATTATTTCATTAAATGCC
>CANXYI011518133.1:0-13876 GCA_948208565.1 Hura crepitans
ACAAGAATGTTAAAAAGATCCTAGCCAAGACAATTATATCTTACAGATATTGGGCTAATAGACTCTCATTTGCCCTTTGGAGACATAGGACTACCATTTTAACTTTAACAGGTGCTACTCTATTTTCTTTAGTATATGGGATAGATGCCATACTTTTGGTAGAGATTAAACTTCAATCATTAAAGGTGGCTATAGAAGTAGAGACTCTTAAATTAGCATGGGTTAAGCAAAGGTTCCAATAATTGAACTTGTTAAACGATAAATGATTAAAGGCTAATTATCATAATCAAGTTTATCAAAAAAAGATGGCACGAGCCTTTGGCAAAAGGGTGAAGAATCACAAATTGAAGGAAGGAGGACTAGTTTTTAAATAGATAAGGCCGAGTTTGACTAATCTGAGAGGTAAATTCAAACCAAACTGGGAAGGACCATTCATAATTAAGCATTTATTATTGAAGGGCACTATAATCCTTACAGATTATGATAGAAATAAGTTTAAAGAGCCTGTTAATGTGGATAAATTAAAATGATTCTATGGCTAAAGATAAATAAAAGAGAAAAAGAAGGAAAAAAATAGCCCTACGGGTTGAAAACCAAAAAAAATAATGGCCTTACTAAAAGTGGGTGCCCCAATATGGTGAAAACTTAAAAAAAGGCATCTTATGCAACAATTAGAGGCTGAGAGAAAATAGTCAATCAAGAAAATCCGTAAGGGCCGATTGACATAAGAGTTTAAGATACAATTAAGGTCTCTCTTAATTAAACGAGGAAATGTGTTGTTGCATTAATGTCATATTATGATTATCATAAAATGCCAAAAATGATGCAAGTAGATAGGACCACTTTAATAAGCTTGATTAAGCATCTTATAGACTATAAAAATAGAGACATTACATTATTTTATATAGAAGTTCAGAAAAGCAATAAAAAGTGCATTTTCAGATCTTGTCTCTTATTATTACTTTTACCCCTCAACTTTAGCCAATTAGTTCGGTTGTCTCTAAAAGAGCTTGTCACCCATTCCGTATATAAATCAGAAGACTAAAATTTGTAAGTAGCCTTAGGAGAAATATTAGTCTGTAGAGATAAATACTTCCATGGATCATGATAATGAGCAGCAAAAGTGACTGACATGTATCCCCCTCTGAAAGATAGTGGATGAGTAATAATGCCCTAGGTCTCACCAAACTACCTCACACAATGACAAGAATGTGGAATATGACCTAGTGTAAACTAGCTAAGGGAACACAGCCTTATATGCCACTACATCACACATATTATAAAGAAATCCAAGGGCTTCTAAAGCTTATGCTGTCATTAGTTGTGGCACCTAACTAAAAGGTCTATTGCTCAACATTTATAAAGTAGCACATGATGGCACGAGGTAGTAAATATTTTGGACAATAGGACCTAAGAACATGAGAGGGAAAATTATCCAACAAGCGAAGCTTCTCCTGTAACCAAACCAAAAAAAAAAAGCTACTAGGAATGAAAACCTGTAAAGGCTTTCTAAGCAAAAGTCAAGCTAAGGATAAGGTGAAAACCTATTAATGGTGGTCTACCTTTAAAAAGTCTATTAGGAATGAAAACTTGAAAAGGCTTTCTAAGCAAAAGGTACATTAGAGAATAGGGCGAAAACCCTTTAGGGGCAGTTTTCTCTAAAAAAACCTGAAGTAAAAGCGGGCTCCAACCAAAGAAATCAGCTTCTCCCAACTACATAAAATCTAGGCCCAGGATAGTCTTAGCAAGGATTAGAGGGAAAGGATTCAAGCCCTTTGTTAGGTTATTTATCACACTAAATAGTTGATAATCTCTAAAATGGTCTTCAGAAATAACTGTGAGATGCTTAGAGAAAAAGTGAATGAGTATACATGAGTATAAAGTGATGAGATATCTGTGTAACCTTCAGCATAGGCTAACAAAGGATTCAGAGAAACTAATTCTCTCCATAGGACCTATCTAACAGCTAGAAAAGGAAGTATCCCGAGTGTGTTAACCACCTCATACGAGTAGTAAGGAATATAGTTTGGAAATAAGGTGGTGTATCAAAAGAATAAGGCATCCCTAGAATTGTAGCAAATTCTTCAACTCAAGGGCACAATAATTGATGAGAAAATTGAAAAATATAGATCTGTGGGTCTTAAAAGTAGGTGGCAGCTTTTAGAAAAGACAGGTTGAGACAAACTCTTCGAAGAAATTTTAAGCCACTAAAAGTAGCCAAAGGAGAATTTTTCCATATGAAGGGAAAATCAATAATCTTATGAAGTTTTTGAAGAAATTCATCACCCATTAATGCAGAAAACATAAAAAAAAACCCAAGTCGCATGGGGATCCATGCATACATGAATGCATTTATGGCCTAAAAGGATGAAAATAAGTGTCTTCGCAAAAACAAGCATTTTTCACATCGAAATGCCTATTTTCAGCTTAAAAATGAGTGTTTCGATGAAGCTGAAAATAGCCATTTGCTGTAAACTAAAATGACCATTTTAGCCATCAAAACGGCCATTTTCAAAGACCAAAATAGCCATTTTCCAGAAGCTAAATAACCATTTTGCCCTGGCAAAAAGGCCATTTTGGCTTGATTCCTATTTAAAGAGCAGTTTTTTCCTTTTTTGTCATTTTTTTGCATTTTCAACCATTCCTCTTTACCCTCAACTATTATATATAAATACAATCAACCATCATACCTCCTCAATGCCAATAGAGCCATCCATATCACCAACCTATAGCTTAGTATGTGGTTGTGCCTGGCTAGCTTTCTCATGATGAAGTTGAGCAGTTTTGATGCCTTTCTACCATCACACAAATCGAAAGCCGTTACCTATGCATTCACACTCTTAGAGATCTAGGTATATTTGAGTGAGCAAATTAGCTATTGGTATAGGTGGGATGGTGAAAGTTCTATTTTCAAAGATGTGCCATATATCTTACCATCACTCTAGAGTTTCTAAGCATGCTCTAGTTTTGACATGTATATCTCGGTGACACTATAGCCATCCAGTTCACTGTGCTTGGGACCTGATACTAGATATCCTTCTTATAGTTCACTGAAATCCTTCGCCTATTAGCAAATGGGATTATAGAGATCCTCGAGTCTCTCCATGAGCACTAGAAGTTCCTTAGTCGGGCTAATATGCTTTACAATGCTAGTCGAATTAAGGTGTCATCCATCAGAGAACTAGTCCACTGTTACCTATACTGAATCTCTACCGTTAGCTATTTATGGTGTGTTGGCAATGCCGATCAGGTGAACTAGACTGAGCTCTATGGACTCTGGGCTATAGAACATAGTGTTTGATTTAACCTGGCACAGACAATCCTTGAGCATTTACACTAGGCTAACAAATCCCTTAGTAAGGGGATTGTTGTAGGTGGGGTCATCATAACCATCCTATTGGGGTTAGACATCTCAAAGCAGCACATGAGCACAATGCTCCAGTAATAGTTTTGGGTCGATGGCGACACTTGCATTACCTTTGGGATTGCAAAGAGCAATCCCTAGTTACTAATAAGCTACAGGCTACTACAATAGTTGAGCTTGATGAGCAAGTGAGAGAGTGGCCGAGAGAGGATGTTCGCTTTGCCGTAGACCTCACTAAGGTACTAGTTAAGGATTTACCTATAGAGCTGCCAGCACAGAGACAATAAATAGACGAGGAGAGTCCATCTTCTTTAGCACTACCCCTACCTTCGTTCGAGATCCTATTATGAGGCATGGTGATATAACTTATGGAGTAACTCTAGTTCATACATATGTATCTTGTCATAAGGATTGAGGTAACCCCCTATGAACCGACAGTAGGATAGATGTTATGGAGGCAAAGCTATAGATGCTGCGGGCCTAGAGACACCCTCTACCCCTTTAGATTTCTTTTTTTTTTTTTCTTTACATCACTTCTACATATTAGTTTAGGACACAAACTATTGTACTCAAAATTTTTATTTATCTACAAAATTAATGGATTTTTATTTACTATACTCTGTTTATTTCTTTTATATGTTCACATAAAAAAATAGCATGATGAATGAAATGAGATAAAATGACAAAAAAATAAGGTCTTGATAATAATATAACTACACAATGTACATATAAATATGACTTTTGCTATAATGCAACAATGACATAAATAACAAGATGCACTTATACACAGTAGGCATTAAGGATATAATTATAACACCATCACTAACACATTTTACCTTTTTTTCACATGGGGCAACTAGAATTTTTCAAACTCATGCATATGCAACAACACTATATTATTCTATATACAACATCACAAATGTTGAACCGCCAATAACTCACCCACCATTTGCTCATTTGTAGGGGGTAAGGACAAGGACACATGGTTAACAAATAGTGGAAAAATTTATTCCAACAAATTTATCAAGGTTAGGTGTAATGGCTTGCCCTATCCAAACTTACAACTTCGGGTGTAATGTCTCTAAGCACTACTCGAAGCACAATAATTTTAGGTGCAATGTCTTCTAGCACGGCTTTAAATATATTAACTTTAGATGTAATGTTTCAAGCTCTATCTGAAGTAAGAAACCTACTTCGATGCAATGTCTTTAAGCATTGTTTGAACCAAATCAACTTCATATGCAATATCTCCAGCACTATCTAAAGGAAGAAATCAACTTTAGGTGTAATGTCTCTAGCACTGCCTAAATTATACCAATTCCAGATGCAATGTCTTGAGCATTGTCTAAAGAAAAATAAACCTCAAGTGTAATGCCTCTAACACTACCTGAATTGACATCGGGTCACTAATAAAAGGGTCGGCCCATAAGGTATGCATTCTTTTGAACTTGAGGTTATCTCACACTCTATAGTCACCTCTCCAAAGTTGAGGGCAACTATAGACACTGGGTTCTAAGGCTCTCATGTTTGGATTGCCTAATGATGAATAAAGACATAAAAATTTTGATCAGTAAGAATGTTATCACTAAGACTTAAGAAAAATAGTTAATTTTTGACTGTGGACTTTAATACGACCCGATAAGCTCACAATGAAACAAAAAATGCGAGAAAAATAGGCATATGTGGTAGGCTAAGGGCTCGAGCCTCAAAACTGACATCAAGGGGGGTACGAAGGGTGAAGCTACTCATGGTATGGAGTAAAAGTTTTGAAAAAATCAATTAAAAAAATAAAGTTTTATTTTCACTATTTTGGGGCAAAACGACGTTTTGTTGGCCAAAATGGACATTTTGCTTAAGCAAAAATGGCTATTTTGAAGGCCAAACCGTTTTTAGCTCCCAATACAGTGGTGTTTCATGCATTTGAGTCTCACAAAAATTCCTAAATAGGCTAATGAAAACAACCATTTTAGAGGTGAAAATGACTGTTTCACTTTGGGAAATAACCATTTTAGCTAAGAAAATGCCTATTTTCCTCAGGTCAAAATGGTTGTTTTGAGCCTTGATTTTTGTGTATAAAAGTCGAACTTCGTACCAATTTAATGGGTTGACTTTTTTTAGTAAGTGCACACCAAAAAGACGCAAAAAACACTTTCTAAACACTTTTTATGATTTTTAGAGTTTATTTTAAAAGTTTTTTTCCCATTTTCTCTTGAGTTCATTCTTGAAGGCAATTATACCCGGTGGGTTAGCCAATCTTTCTCCTTCTTCTTTTATTTCTTTCTTTTATCTCTTTCTTTTATCTATCTATTAGTTAGATGTGATAACTTGTTATGTGTATATTATTATTGTTGTTGTATTTATTTAATTGTTTATTTTATTATATTCATTGATTATTCTATTCATCCTTTTATTTTATTTTTCATACTAACATTGTATTTTTGTTGTGATGCAAGTTGTATGAGATTTATTAGGGTTTTATTTAATATGTTCTTTTTTTTATCAAACATATAATGAAGTTGACCCTTTAGTTATTTTTCTCCCTTTATTGTCTTGTTTTTATTTATTTTGTTATTTTGTCTAGCCTTTATTATCTTTTTAGTTTTTCTTTTCATTTTTATTTATTTTCATTCTATCTTTTTTTCGATTAGATTGTATTTTAGGCAATTTTAATGTAATTTTTATTTCCTTTTTGGTTAAAATGTATTTTAGGTAATTGCCATGTAATTTAAATTTCATTTTGATTATTTTCTTATATATTCTGTAAATATTATAATAGGTAGAAAATAATTCTTACACATCATAAAAAAACCAAATCATTTTATACCTATTTAATTAGAGTTTTTATAATAAAATAGATTTTGATTTTTCCTTAATAAAAGTCATGATAAAAGTTATTTTCATAAATTGGCATGTGAGAACCAAAGTTCTTAAAGAAAATAATTACTCGGTTTGATGTATGATAATATTTAATTTTATGTATTTCCTTTATATTTGTAAATATGTATTTTATCATTTCTTTACGTGATTATGTGATTTATTTAATTTCAAAACCTGCTTGAGAAAAAGGATAAAATTATAAATTTAATATGAAATTCTATATTAACTTGAGGTATAAATAAAATTAGGGTTCCAAACCACTCTGGTTTTGGCCCTATAAGATATTTCTTAACTCTAGTTGGATATCGACTATTACTTTATGGTGCCCAACTCACTCTTTCCAGGCTTAATCTATTAGGAATGACTAAAAATTCTCTAGTTTCTCTTTCATCTTTTGGGACTTGAGATGTGGGATTTAGGTTGAGTTTTTAGTTGTTTCAGTTTAACCAATCTCAGAAAGGAAGGGATGTGAACAGCAAGACAATAATGCCACAAAAAAAATGGTTTTAAATTATCCTCATTTTGTGTCTTGGTATTAATGTTATAAAGTTCCTTTTAATTATCAAGCATATATATTCCATTATATAAAAAATTATCTTTATAAATTGAGCAAACTTTGCTTTTATTAATGGAAATATCAAAATCTTGTTTAGCAAGACAAGATAAAGAAATAATATTTTTGTTTAAGGAAAGAACATAATAATAGTTAACATAATAATAGTTTTTAAGTTCTAATACAAGTCTAGAAGGAAAAACTAAATGATATGTTCCTACAGCTTAACCCAACAACTCTTGCTCTATTTGCCACCATATCACCCTTATTTAACCTCTTGCTACTCTTTTATCCCTTTATATTGGAAACCAAGTGTCAACCACAACTAGTATCTAATACCATGTGTGATTATTAATAGCAGTACTAGTATTATTCTTAATAACATTAATACTTGAAGTAGAAGTATCTCCATGATTCTCTTTCATTTTGAGACCTTTTGATATGCTTTGCAATATCCCTTTTTGGGATTAATCTCTTTATACTTCCATGGGCTTTCAACTAATTATACTATAATTTTTATTCCCAATAGCAAACTCTTAATCAGGTTTAAAGCCTAACACTTTCAACCCATAAAGCTAAAGTGTCCTCCACCATATAACATCTTAGATGTTTCATATCTATCTATTCTATAAGATAATAAATGATGAGCATCCACATGCCTATGCTCATTTTAAAGTTTAAAAGACATAGAGGCAATCATATTACTATTCATATCCCTATGTAATTTTGAAAAAGCTTCTCACTTTTATCAAGAACATCAATTAAAGGAGGTGGAATATATGTGTCCAACGCATAACTATTTTCTCACTTATAAAAGCTATTCTCAGATTTCAAAGCTAGTTTAGTCAATTTATTAGCGTCAAGGATTTTTGCATAAATTTAGGTTAAATGAACTCATGTTGCAGATGTATTGACATATGAAGATTGAGAAGCATTTTAGTGTATGATTATGTACATAAATGAATTTTACAAGGTCTTTAATAAAATACAAATGTTCTCCCACTATTTTATTTCAAACTAATAGCCCTCACTATTGATATGAGAAAACTCGATGGTTTTCCTAGTGAGATAGTACCCATTTCTTATTAAGGTTAAACCTCGGGTTTTCCCAACAAGTTTAATCCATAATAGAAATAGTAGGCATCTTATGCCAATTGCATTTTCTTACAACTACTGATTATTGGGTCACCAACTCTTGGTACATGTATATCTCATACAAATTTCCCTAATCTGCCTCTAGACCCATTATCCTTAAGTTTGCTCAACAAACCAATGGACTATCTAAGATAGAACTATTAATATAGTTTGTAACATATCTACATAATATGAGCTTGAGTTTGCTCAATAACTCAATACTAATTTATAACAATATTAATAGAAGGCTTGCATATCTTAGTATTAATTGAGGCTTTTCTTCCTTTTAATTCTTATCATTGGTTGCATACTTTGGTATGCTCATGCAAAGGAAATTTGCATGCTTTGGCATTTTTAACATGCATATTTAATCTAATTAAATATATGATCTAATTATGAACTTTTAATACTTTGATTTCTCGAGCCTAAGGAAACCAATTTAGACCAAACCTTACGTAGTATGCATGAATTACAAACCTAATAAAGAAATAATTAAAACTTTTGTAACTACTTCTTCATTTGGTCCTTAGTAATCCTTCTTCTCCATTTGTTTTTGTATTTTTTTTCATCTTATTCTAACTCTATGTAATCTAATCACATAATAAAATTATTAAGAAGACCTCATGTTACATGTGATAGGAGTTAGATGAGAAGAGAAATACAATAGAAATGAGAAAAAAGGCTGGGATATGCAGACCTAATTCACCAAAGAAAATATCTATGCTTTTTATGATCAATTACATTGGTCATAGTCCATAACTAGTTATCATGCTAATCATACACCTTTAGTATGCATTTCTAATACATCACATGTATTAAAACTTTGAAAAATTAATTATGGTTGATTACTACTAATATGATTCTTATAAAACTAGTTTGGTTCATACATTTTGATCATTTCGATTTTTCATATGCTTGTAATATGGAGTTTTAATCAAATTTTATAATTTAATTATTTAATTTCATTAAATTATTAAATTATATCACTCAATTTGTAAGAATTCTAATCACATTATAATTCTATATCAAATCAAACATTGCAAGCATATAATTTAGAATTAAATTTTAAATAAAAAGAAAAATCTAAATTGCCTTGTTCATTTATCCTAATCCATTTGGATAGCACTTATCCATATTAGATCAAAATAAAACATAATCTCTATCTTTAATTTATAGTCTTAATCCAATTAGAAATTCAAATTAAAATAGGATTAGAATCCTAATTCTACTAGAAATCACATTCCATGCAATTAAATCATAAAGCGCGAAAACACAAATAAGGCATAATCTTCTATGCGCAAAACTCAACTATGCGCATAAAAGAATATTTTTCTTCTTAAAATCAATTCAATCGAATTAGAAATTAAGAAATACAATTTTAATATCATGCCAAATCAATTTTTATTATATTAATTAGATTTAATCACAAAATTAATATTAAGAGCCACCATTAAACTAATAAATGATAAAACCATGTTTTATGTCTAAATGAACTATAACCCAATTTTTGAATCATTTTGAATTATTTGAGAACCCGGTTCTGATACCAATGATAGTTTTACATGAGTCAAGTACATTAGATAATTAAAAATTTTATGCAAAACTAGGCAATGATAATAAAGATCCAAATAAATCAAAATGACAAACAACAAAAAAAATTAAGCAGCGTAAAAATTTCATCGTTATTTATTGCTTAGTGATTCCTTATCTTTAGCTCTTCTCATCAAGTTATAGCAAACCATAGTGATCCTTGCTTAGAACACCTTCAAGGTATCCACATAAGAATTGAAGTGAATAACAACTGAACATCTAGGTGCTAGTAAGACATTCAAAAGGGAGAAGAGAAGAAAAAGAGAATCCAAAAATTCACAAGGAGAGCATACGAATTTTCTGTCTATTTAGTGGTTACTTATATTGGTTGATTTTATGTAGAATATTTATACTAAAATAACCCTACTTAGTTCAGATTTTAAGGGAAATTTTGACCTAAATCTCATTCAAAGAGGCCTATAAATTGGGCCTCTTTTTGTTTATTATGTATAGCCCAATAGGAGAGTCCATGTGCAAAGAACTTTGAGGCCTTTTTTAAGCCTTAATTTAAATTAGCCACAAGCCTAATTTATGATCCTCTTAACCCTTAAAAGTTTATTTAAAATTTGATTAAAATATACCCTTAATTAGGCCTCTGAGGTCTAAGTCTTTTTAACATTTAAAATAGTCAAAGTAGGTTAACTAGGCTCCCAGCCTAATTTCTCTCTTTCTTATTTATTTATTCTCTTTTCAATGATATCTTATATCATTGAAATATCAAAAACTTTGATAATCAATTCAATTCTTTAAGTGTGTGACACTATGGGTTTTTAAAACACGTTGGTAGTACACAGTGAATTAGAGGCCTAGTCTAACTTGGACTTTTATGGTTCAATCTTATTTAGTCCATAATTAATTTTCAATTAATAATTCATTTATGTACAAGTCTTGAAAGGTGTCTAGCCATACATCAAGACTAAAAAGTCAAGCAATTTGACTTAACCCTTCTATATATAGTTATCATGCAATTACTCTTTTCTCCATACTTTATCTCGTTTAAGTTTGAGTATGGACATATGTCAACTCAATGCTTAATTAAGTATATCTAATCAAGCCCTAAACATGTTAATTCTAATATTTACATCTTTATTCCTAAAATGCCTTTGTGAATCTCTTTCACAATTGTATTTCACTCTGATAAGAGATTCCCTAAATAAAGATATATTAGATTTGTGAGATAAACTCCCTCTTATAATCCTGGGTGGTGAATTCTCTATCGATCACTCAACTACTTTCAAGTATCTCAGATTATATCCAACCTCCTAGCTATGTATACATCATAGTGAAGTAAAAGCAATAAAGTCCAAATACACCCTTTGATATTTAAGATAACCTTAGTGATCTTAACTCAGAAGATACTTACACCTACTGATATGATGAGATGACTTCACTGACATAGATTATGTATATCTAAGTAAAGATCTCATGTTTGGGTCTCTAATGAACTTATTTCTCAAACAAGTATCCATATTTTAACTCTAAGTATCATCATGCTTACGGCTTGTGAGAACTACTATTTGACCAAGTCAAAAAGTATAATATGTGCTAGTCTTTTCGTATTAATAATATCCCATCTTATTAATACAATAACTAGGGATAGTTTTGGTATTTCACATTTGTATGCAATATGAATGTCACATCATGAACTCTTCATGATTTCCTCTGTACTGTGAAATAATACTAGGGACCTTATTATAAAGTTTATAATCCATATCAAACAAATGAATTAATCATAATCACTTATGTAATAAAGAATGCCTTTTATTATAAATAGATGTTCAAAAGTGCATGAAATATCCTTATTACACATGTGCTTTAGGGCATAAAACTAACATGGAACACATACACAAAATTAGTCTTATCCACCTACTAGGATTCTTGCTCATATATCTACATGACTTTATCCTTAGAGGTTCCATTTTTGAGTCTTTAACTATAAAACAAAAGCATAATTATAGGTTCGTTAATATCATATACCTTAACCTTCATTAGAAGATAACATGTACATTTTAAAGGCTATTTAAATTAATTTAAGCCAATCCTATATCTTTAAGTTTGTGAACATTCAATTTATATGTTAAATTCTATACAACATAACCCTGCTTGCTCATATAACCACTTGTGTGGCAATAGTTGCAAGCTTACATGATGGTTACAACACTCACATGGTAGTTTTGACTATAGAAACCTTTACACAAGATTGCTAGATCATCACGGTGGTTTTAACTTCCCCGTGGTGATTTCTACTACAAACTATGGCAGTTGTTATTGTATATTTCTATCATTCTTTACCATAAACTAATGAATCATCTTAAATTCTATAGAAATACAATCTTTACTATTGCTAGATCTAGTTTGGGTCCAAATTTTATCTATTTTCCATGTTTAACTTCCTATTGTCTCAAAAATAAGGTCCATAAGCCATTTTACAGCTCTAATTCATAAATTACAGCAATAAATTTAGAAGTTATAGGTCCTCACTTAATGGCAAAGGTTTAAACATAGTTGTAACTACTGCAACTTGTTCCTCCCTTCAAAACTTGTCTAATTCCTTCAAAAATTTCGTATAGCCATAATATTTTACATTAATACTTCCAAAGACATTGAATTTATTCATAAAACTAATCAAAATCAATGATTTATCTCATTTTTCTCACTCTTACTGCTCTTGAGTTGTGGCTGGTTGAAATCCAATAACCGTTTAGTGCACATAGAAATTTAAAGAATACGTAAAATTGATTTTTACAATTCAAAAGAAATTCAAATGATTTTAGCAAATTGGAAGTCTTCTCCTTTGTTTTTTGCCTTTTCCTTCTTTTACTCTTCCCATTCCTTTTTCTCCTAGTTTTTTAGCTTTAAACCAATACCAAGAAATTTATTTAGGAACATTTAATTCTATTTGGCAGAAAATTACATAGGCACTCCTCTTTCTTTTAATGATTATTTAGTTAAGTCCTTTTTATGTCCCTAATCTTACATTTAATGTCCATTATTTAAAATTCCCCTTTAAATCCTCATAAAATTATATTTCTCACAATTACTAAATTAAAGATTTAATATAAATTCTTATTTAATTACCTTTACTTAGCTAATTAATTACCTCCAATCATAAATCATTTGAATATTCTAGCTCGAATACTTGATTGGATTTTAAAATGTCACAACCCTCCCCTAGTAAAGATATTTCATCCTTGAAATAAGAACATGTACCTTACTAAAATAGGTGAGGGTATTGTTGTTAGCTTAAAAGGCTATAATAAATGTTTTAATCATATTAAAACCTTAATTTATTTTTAGATATCTATTTTATGCTTAATTATTTTAGCTTTTGCTTTGTTCCAAGTAAAGAATTTCATAATGTTCAAAGCAAAATCAAGTTCAATAGAGAAAAAAAAATTCAAGTTTAAATGAACATTTTATTTGAAAAATTCCAAAACAAAAAATTAAAGACTTTTGGAATCATAGTTGTAAAATTATATTTGAGGAACACACGCATTCACTCATACATTAAGTATTTCAAATTTGCATAAAAAGGTTTTAAATAAAAATTTTATATTGAAAATGATTTTATGAAAATAGGTCAGAGGTAGTCCAAACACTAACTCTAGATCAATTACTTCAATAAACTATTTTTTTATTTATACTGTAACACCCTAAAATTTTTTAGTTTTTACATAGCATTATTCGAGTTATGAATAGTGACACTAGAGTATCCTGGGGTATTAATAGTGGAGTTTTGGATTATAAAAAGTATGATTACTATGATATGCTGTTAACGATTGTGTTGGAACTGCCATAATGTGAGGATCAAAAAGTTTAAGAATAAGCTTAGGATATCTAATCAGTTATTTATAAGAAAATATAATGGTATATGAATGAGTTATTTATGTAAAAGAATAAGAACCCGAAAAGATAGTGGGTTATGATTGGTAATAATTCGTGTTATCATAAAATTAGGTTTAATTTTAAGTTTTAGATTAGAAAGGGATTCATAAATAGGTGACACATGGCAAGATTATGGCCACTCAAACCTTGTGTATATATATATGTCTGTGTGTGTGTGTGTGTGTATGAGGAGAGAGAATGGGAGGACAAATTTCTTTCTTTTTCTTTTTCTTCTCCTCATTCTTTCACCTTTTACAACAACCATACATTTCATCTAATTCCACCACTTTTCTTTCCCTCTTTGCATATATTAAGCCTTAATTATGCTATCAAAGTGATTAAACATTAAGGATTAATCAAGAACTTAAAAAGTAATGGAAGAACTAAGGAGATTGTAGTAGACAAAAATGTGTTTAAGCTTGCAGATTAATGTATGGTTGGGGAATTTAGATTTATCAGAGTTAGAGAATGAT
>CANXYI011518156.1:0-11966 GCA_948208565.1 Hura crepitans
TGAATATAAAAAGAGTTTAAATAGTCTTTTTCATAGTTCATACCATGTGAATGATGAACAATATGGAGAATGCATGATTTGCATTAATTATGATATGTATGACATGTGCAAATGACAAGTTGAGTATGATATATAAATGTGCCTAATGTGTATGTTAATTTTTTCATGTTAGATTATGCATATACATGAGATGAATGCTATTACTTTTATCATAAATATGATTAGTTCCATCATGCATAATATATGGAATTTTGCAAAAGTTAATTCAATTACACCACTAAGTAATTCAGTTAGCATATCATTTTATTTGTGATGCATAGGTAAGATAGACAATTGAGCCCAAGCCTTGGGACATCCAGACAAGCAAGAGAAGACTATTCTGTTGGTATATTTTGCTATATGTAATTAAGTTATGAGATGTATAGACAATAGAAAATGCATTCTTATGTTAGATATAATTAGTCTTGGGCCTAAACCATAGCATGTTGTAGTTATAACTTGTATATGGTTCTATAATTGTATTTTAAACATTTTAGATTATCATATGCTTGATTGTTGTCTCTTATTGAGATTGAGATTGTGTTGATATTGATGGTGGTTTGGGGTGATCAGAAGGATCACGGAGATAACAAAATGTTTGTGAAATACTTTATAAGTGTTTTTCTTGTTTACATGTTACTATTCAAAATTTGGGATAGTGCCTAGTATAGCCATTATGCTACCAAAATTTTTGCATGAGGATTCCTAATTTTTGAATATATAACTTGATTTTAAAAAGTTTTTGAAAACTTATATTTTTATTTCTTAGTCAAGCATGATAAGATGTCTTAAATGACATTATATAAGTTGAGATTCTGATAACATGTTATGTGTGCACTCCTTAGTCATCTTTGGCGATTGTACTGAATAAGGGGTGTCACAGGTTTGCCCACTCTCAACAAGAGAATAATGATAAAAGAAAGTAGCAACCCTATAATTAAAGAAATCGAGGTACACCAAATATTGGAAAAATTCGGTTGGATGGAAAAAATAAACTAGTACTTAGAAAAAGGGAGAACTACTAAAAGAAGAGAATATAGCACAGAGAATCATTTGAAAAGTGATTCAGTACTTAATAGTAGATGGAAAATTATACAAAAAAGCCTAAATGCATTCGTGGCTAAAACACATAACAATAGAAAAAGGCAATTCCATAATCCGAGAAGTTCATGAAAGAATATGCAAATGTAATGTCGGCACTAGATCAGTTATGCAAAAAATATTATTACCTAGTTATTATTAGCCTATGATACATAAAGATGTAAAAGGCATAATTCAACAATGTCCACAATGTCAAATTTAGAGGAAAGTTATAAGGAAACCCTTAGCAATGCAATAGCCCTTAGGTATAAGTTAGCCATTTGACCAATGGGAAATGGATATCCTGGTCCCAGTAGTAAAAAGACAAAAGAAATTCTTAATAGTACAATATAACATTTTTTTAAATGGGTAGTGGTAGAGCCAGTAGCCATAATAACTACTAACAAAATTAAAACCTTCATATAGAGAGAAATAATCTATAGATTTTGCCTACCTAGGGTAATTATAGTCGACAGTAGCAAGCAGTTTGATTCAGCAATATTTCAAGAATTCTGCCATAACCTCAAAATAGAGCTACAGTTCACTTCAGTGGTTCACCTTCAAACCAATGGAATTGTAAAGGTAAAAATTGATCAATTTTAGAAGGATTAAAGAAAAAAAAAGAGAAGCCAAGGGAAGTTGGACCAAAAATTGCAAAGTGTTATATGGGCATACATGACGATAGCTCAAAAAGTCACAGATAAAACTTTGTATTTTCTAACTTATGGATCACAAGTAGTAATACCAATTGAAATAAAGCTCCTTTGATATAGAGTAAATATGTTTAATGAGAAATACAATGAGAAAGAATGAAAGGTTGACCTTGATATAATAGAGGAAAAATGAGAACTAGCCTTGATCAAAATGAATGTTACAAACATAAAATCACTCGGTAATTTAACAAAAAGACAAGGAAAGAAAATTCGAAGTCGAAGACTTGGTGCTTAAAAAGGCAAAAATAGGATAAGGCAATGTAGAAGTTGGCAATCTAATGCCTAATGGGGAAAAACCAATAAAATTTCACAAAAAGTTAGGCCTACTACATACAGGCAGTGAATTATGTAAGGGGAAGATATCCCTAGGACATGGAATAGTGATAATGTCAAAAGATTTTTGTATAATCAAAATACTAGAATGTAGTCTATTCGAATATGGCTATGGATTGCTAATAATCTTCAAATAATATGTATATTGTACTTATATTTATATAAATAAAAGAGAATTGGCAAAGGCAATTATTTGACAAAATGTTTATAAAAAGGCACCAGTAAATTAAGTAGCCTAAAGAAAATCAATACAAGGGAAATACCACTATAAGTATAACTGGTAGACCATTTATAAAAGGTTAACCAAGAATTAAAATTTTCAAAATAATGATCACAAGTCATAATAAATGCATAGCCAATCGACCTATAGATGTTAATGCAAATCATAAGAAAAATAACAATTGCTTAAAAGAAAAGTAAATTTCATTAAAGGTTTTTTATATCCTAAAAGAGAATATACATATGTAAAAATAAAAAATACAATAAGAGAAGAAAAATAAAAAAACTAAACTAAGAATTTTCTACAGTAACAGCCTTATAATTAGCAAGATTAGGAGGGCTGCCTTTGTCTTTGTTAAAAAGCACTAAATCTTCCATCCATAAGAAATCCATGATGGGGTGTCTTTTTTTTTTTTAGCTCTAATTGAATGTGAAGCTATATAGAGTTTATGGCTTCACTCAGCTTGTCAATGACCACCTTTTCTATGGCTTACAAGTTAACTTGATAATGAGACTTTAGATCAGTGTATCTTTTCTTCTCTATTGACAGTTCCTCTTTTAAGGATTTAGTTTATGCCTACATGTTAGCTTGTTTCTATTATAGCTCTTTGAGATAATTAGCTTGTGAAATTGTCAACTATTTAGATTCTTTAAGCTCTCGAGCTTTTACTTCTAGATTATAATTTCTAGCATTAAGCTTTTTTTTGCTTATCTTAGAATTTGGGATATACTTATCATAAAGCTTCTGTAAACAAGTGGCAAGTTGGATTCCTTATATGTGAGAAACACCATGCTATTTAAAAATGAAATATTATGAAAAAAAGAGAAAAAAAAAGTAATAAGAGGGCATTTACCTCCAAAATACAACTGGTACATAACACTACCAATTTATCAGGATTGTCACATGCAGTGCACCTATCCTCATCACTAGCAAGATCTATAGAGTGTCTAAAGTACTTCACTATTCAGGGTACCCTTATCAAAGCCTTTTTCCCCATATATTTTTCTAACGCCTCTTTCAGATCCAAAACTAAGAGGAAATTAGTAAAAGAACTATTGAGAGGCAGTTGGCCATCGAGAACTAGGGTACTAGTTAGCCTTATAATATCAGTTGTAACCTAAGTAATGATTGGATGATTAATATTAGTAGCTATGTCCAGAGAAGGGCCGGACAGTAGATATTCGATGGGAGGTTCTTTGGCTACTCGTTCGATTATATTGTGTTTCCTTTCTTTTGGTTTTAGCTTTAGCTCTTTTTGTTGCTTCCTTCAACTTTTCCAGCTTTGAAGTCTTCATATCATTGATGCTTATAACAAATAGAGGACATCAAATAAATTAAGTATACAAAAAATGAAAAGAGTAATATTAAAATAAAACTCACTAGAAATTGGAGGTGGAATTTGGCCTTTAAGAGGATAGAAATGTGATAAAATAAGTTTGGCAGAATAAAGTGAATTCTTAACACTATCTGATAGTGTGGCTTTATTATTATGAATGTGAGCATACTGGGATGCAACGTCCTTTATGTGAATAACTCTTTTCATTCAATGTATAGGAAAGTTCCCCAACCCTTTTTAGACTTTAAAAATAAAAATTTTTCTTTCTAGCCTTTTATAGAAGTGTTTAAATTAAATAGAGATCAGTTGGTTTGAGCGGTGAAATTTACAAAAGATATATATACTTTGTGAGAGAGGTAGTAGAAATAACTAAACAATTCTAAGGAAGGAGGAATGTGGAATTATGCATATATAGCCCTAAAATAAGCTAAAATAGCCTAGTCATTTGGGTGAAGCTAGTTGGCAGCAAAATTGCAAGATTTCATATTAGTCTTATAAAAGATTTGAAAAAGAAGGTGGAGACTATATTCAAAAAATGATTCATAAAAGACAATAAAATTATTAAACATGCTATTATTAATTATGGTTTTGGTTAAAGGTTTAACTATGACGAAGTCAGTAGGAATATCATAACGGTCTCTATTGGGTTAAAGACTCAACTATGGATTTAGAATAGGTGACAAAAAAACTTAGTAGAGAATATAAGTAGTTAATGGTTGTTAAACGATGACCCTCAATTTTTTGGGAACAAGAACTCGAGGACAAAGTTCGAAAGAGCTAGTTGTTTCTAAGGATTTTGAGGAAGAAATTGAGATGCTTGAGGATTCAATAGTGATTGTAATTACTTAAAGTAGATATTTTGGTAAATAAATTATATATTTACTTAGCAAAAAGAGAAGAGAGTGACAGGTATGCAAAGGAAAATAAGATAAAAAAATTAGGGTGAAAATGCTCTTTTTATAAGCTAAAAATGCACTGTGACGGATATAAGAAAGTTAAAGAGTCGCCTCAATAAATGTAAATTCTAGTCATCAGCATTAAATGCATTAGAGGTTCCCAACCAAGTGTTGATCTTTCGATTGAACTAGTGGGGAAGCAAATGATAATACATAAATAAGGATTTTTCTCATAGTAGGATTCTTATTCAAATAAGAAATAAAATATACCTCAATAATAAAGGAGTTAATATCCTATATGAATAAGAAAATACAATCCTATGCAGATTAGAATACCTATTGTAACAAAATGAATAAGAGCCTATATAAAGGGTAAAATCTGTATAATTAGGTACGCAATCTAATTTAGCTACTAAGAGTCCCTATTTTTAATCATCCAGCAAACTTAAGTATCGAGAAGGGTTAGATCTCATCTATTTTACAGGTAGTTTGTAGAAATTCACTTTCTCAATATACGGTAACCTAAATAGATAATTCTCTTTGTAAACTTTGAAAAGATGACTTTAAATTGATAGTATATTTCCAATTCTATCTATATTTGTATCCGTAACACATGTATAGGAGTGCAAAGAAAAAATTAGATAAAAATAGTCTTATATTTTCTTTTTTTTCTTTGACAAAAGTATCCTGTTGAGTTTTATAAGTATGATCCTTGCTTGATTCATTATTTTGCTATTTGTGTAATGAACTCGTAATTCAGTTGTAATATTCATTATCTCAAACAGTTCATTCTTATTGCTTGTCATGTGCCATATTTGAAAAAATATTTAGATGCTCAATTTTACCTGTTAATAAAATTGTTTTTTCTAAGAAGTCAAATGTTTGTCATTGCTAGTGTTTTTGACCCACTAAGTTATAGAATGCAAGATTTATTTACAAATTAGAAAGAACACAAATTCTTGAGCAATTTCTAGTTAAAAACAAGGATTCCAAATGTTTGCTTTTTATGTGTTAATGAAATTATAGCATAGGACATGTTTGAATAGTTGTTAAATATGTTTTGCAATAGGTTCAATTTCACTTTTCATGTTAGATTGCATTAGATACTTACTAACTGAATTTATTTATAAAATTAGATTATTAATTTATAAGAATATTTTTTCTAAATATTATATAAAATTTATATTGTTTTACCAAACTATTTTGTATTATTGCTTATATTAATAAAAAATAAAAAATATATTTTGTTAACTAAAAATCACATATGATTTGATATGTCCTATAACGCCTAAAAATCATGATTTTATGAATAGTATTTCCTAGGAGCTGTATGTACAGTAATGAATAATATAGTGAAAAGTAATGAATATAAAGTTAGAAATAAATTAAAGACACAAATATTATAAATGAAACTAAATAAGATAACATGATTAAGTATGTAACCATAAGGCTATAATAGTGTGTATGCATACTTCATGACATGGGTTTGTATGTCATTGCATGCTAAATATGATTATGTGTGTGAGTGTAAGCCTATTTTATTGAACGACACTCATATGTATATAGTTAGGATGAGTTAGTTTTATCTCAAGTACATATTTTACTTAAGTTTAGTTTAGGTATGTAAATTAATATGACAAATGTTATATCATTATGACATGCATGCATGTGGACTTGATTGTGTGTTGATGGTATGATTGTTATGAGTGATATGATAGATTGTTTATGATGATGTTGATTGAGATAGGCTGTAAAGACCAGATGTGTCCAAAATGATGGATTGAGGTTGAGACATTATAGAAGTGCCATTTCATGCATGTTTTATTTTGTGATATGACAACATGCAGTTGGATTTTTATTTTAATAGACAGTTTCATTTTATGTGCACATGTATATAAGACATGATTTGTTTTCATGTGTGCCCAGGATGTTTCATGACTAGCACACTTATAAAAGGGTTAGAAGGAGATAATGGCATAACTAAGTAAAATCTGTTAACATATCATCTCTTATTCAAGCTAGTAATGATTTGAGTAAGGGGTGTCACAATGTGCTATCTCCCATTAGGATCTGGATATTGAGTTAAGTAAGGGGTGTCACACTAGGTGGTATTAGAGCAAGGTTTAGGCATTCCTAGGTGCATTAGGTTACATATGAGTGCCATAGGGTTTTACATACATACATCACATGACACTACACTGTTTAAGGCTAATATTTGTTTTTTTGATAGAGATTAAAGATGAGTGAACCAATACCACCAGCTAGTGAAAAGGAGGTGAAGAGTCATGCTTCCATAACTATATAGAAGCTAGTGGGTTCAAAAGCCCTAGTACCTAGTGATGTAGCCTAGCTTGCACTTGCCCAGTCGGCACTAGCAAAACCAACACTGTTGTAATAGATTGTAGATTACTCAAACAAGCTACTGCAGTAGCTGCCTCACCTCTACCACTAGCTGCTCCACCACAATAATCCTAAGGCCTCCAGAAGACATACCTAATGTGGCAAAAGAAGATGAGAGCTATGGATTTCCTATGGACAAATCGAGATGATTAAGCCATAGCATAATATTGGCTAAAAAGAACTGATGGTCCTTAGAACAATTGAAATGCACCCCTGCCACCTTATAATTACAAGAGGAGGTGTATCATTGGTGGAGGACAATTTCAGAGTAAAAAGCTATAGTAAACTTGACCTAGGACTTTTTTTTATAGGATTTTAAGAAGAGGTACATTACAAAGAACAATCTAGAGAAGAAAAGATAGGAGTTTCTAGACTTGAAATAGAGGGGATGACCCATATCAGAATATGAAAAGGAGTTTACTAGGCTGAGCAAGTATGTAAAAGAGATTATACCCATTGAAGAAGAGAGATATAGAAGGTTTGAGAAGGGCCTCGATACTAATATCAGGCTACAGGTAGCTATGAGTAAGATTTGAGTTTGCCCTTTTGGTTGTTGCAGCTTACACCATTGAGGATATACAAAAAGAAAGGAGGGAGAATTTTCAAAAGAAGAGATCCTTTATTACAGGTCAAGCCAATTCTACCCTAGAAATGGGCAAAAAGTGGAAGGAAAGTTTGATTACCCAATTATCATAGAAATCAGTCCTGCTCAGAAATCTAGGCAAGCAAGACAATTTAAACCTCAATAGTAGAGGTTAGCTACTTGTGCACCAGTTTCTATAGCTAAGAGTGCACCACTAATTTGTGGGACATGTGGGAGGAGATATAAAGGCATTTGTTAGAGATCTATCCTAAGTGCATGCTACATATATAGGTCCAGAGGTTATTATCAAAAGGATTGTCCACTGAGAGCTAAAGAATTCACACAATTTTAGGCTTTATCACTAGCACAAGCCAGGAGTTAGAAAGAGAATAAGAGAGATAAAGCTGGAGGGAGTCAGAAGCCTAGATCAAAAGTGAGTTAGAGGATAGAGGCTTAAGCTCTAACACACTAGTATACCATTAGAGCTCGAGAGGAGATAGACTCCTCAAATGTTATTGTGTTTATTTTTTTGATTTACCTGTTTTGGCATTAGTTGACTTGGGATCCACGTATTCTTATGTTTGCACCATATCAGCACGGGATAGAGGGTTACAATTAGAGCCTCTAGATATAGAAATCATGGTCAACAACCCTATTAGACAACATGTGGTAGTCAAAAGGTGTATAAAAATTGTCCCTTAACTATCCAAAGATATATCTTTCTAGCAAATCTTATCGAGTTATCCTTTAAAGAATTCGACATCATACTAGGTATGGATTGGTTATCTAGACATCATGCCATGGTGGACTGTAGACCAAAAAGACTTACTTTACATATAGTAGATGGGGATGAAATTATAGTAGTTGGGAAAAAAACATATTTTTTTTATCTAATGTTATTTTTGAAGTGATAGTTAGGCAAATGATGAGAAAGGGTTGCCAAGCATATTTGGCACATGTGGTTAATACTAAAAAGACAACTCAATGTTAGCCAAATACCAGTGGTGGTGGAATTTCTAGATGTCTTCCTAAATGAGTTGCTAGTGTTACCACCTAAGCATGAGATTAACATTGCCATTGAGGTATACTTAGGCATAACATCAGTATCAATAGCCCCTTATAGAATAGCACTTGTATAATTAAAAGAATTAAAGGTGCAATTACAAGAGATACTGGATAAAGGGTTCATTAAACCTAGTGTTTCCCCATGAGGGAGCACTTGTCTTGTTTATGAAAAAGAAAGATGTCTTCTTTTAGCTCTATATAAACTATAGATAGCTGAACAAAGTGACCATTAAGAATAAATACCCATTGCCTAGGTTTGATGACTTATTTGATTGACTTAAAAGATCAAGTGTTTTTTTAAAGATTAACCTAAGGTCTGGGTACCATCAACTCAGAATAAAAGAGTCTGATATGCCAAAAACAACCTTTCACACTAGATATAAACATTATGAGTTCTTAGTAATGCCATTTGGGTTGATCAATGCCCTAGTTGCATTCATAAAATTAATGAATAGGATATTCAGGCCATACTTGGATCATTTTGTAGTGGTGTTCATTAATGGCATTCTAGTGTACTCTAAGACTAGAGAAGAGCATGAACAACATCTTAGGCTAGTATTACAAACCTTGAGGGAAAAATAGCTTTGTGCCAAATTGAGCAAGTGGAATGAGGTAGCCTTATTGGGACACATTGCTTCAGTTGATGGGATTAGGGTGGATTTAAGTAAAATCAAGGTTATATTAGAATGAAAGCCTCTAAGGAATGTGATACAGATTAAGAGCTTTTTAGGATTAGTTGATTATTATAGGTAGTTAATCAAAGGATTCTCAATGATTAATGCTTCCATGACACACCTATTAAAAAAGGATGTGAAATTTGTGTGGGATCATGAATGTCAAGAAAGTTTTTACAAATATAAAGCTACGCTAATAGAAGCTCTTATTCTTAAACAACTGGAGTCAAGGAAGGACTTTGTTATTTACAATGATGCTTCTAATAATAGATTTGGGTGTGTATTGATGTAGGATGGCAAGGTAATGGCTTATGATCTAAGTAACTGAAGCCTCATGAAAGGAATTATCTAACATATGATCTAGAACTAGTTGCCATTGTTTTTGCCTTGAAAATATGGAGGCATTACCTTTATGGTGATAGGTGTTATATGTATACAGACCATAAAAGTTTGAAATACCTACCTACATAGAAGGAGTTAAACTTAAGGCAATAAAGGTGAATGGAATTGATTAAAGATTATGATTGTTTGATCAATTACCATCCTTATAAAGTAAAATGGTAATTGATGCATTGAGCTAAAAATTCCTATGTGCCATGAGAGCAATAAATGTTTAATTATAGTACCTATAAGATAGAGCCTTATTACCATAATTACAAGTGAAACCTGACTTCATTCAACAAGTGAAAGAGGCTTAGAAAGATGACAGTTAACTTATACACATAATGTGTTTGATTAAAAAAAAGAAGCATATTAAATACGAGTTAAAGAAGATGGATGTTTGTATTACAATAATTAACTATGCATGCTTAACATAGAGGATATTAAGAAATAGATCTTATAGGAAGCCCACAATTCCCCATGTGCCATGCATCTCGGGAGCACAAAAATGTATCATGACTTGAAGCCTTATTATTGGTGGCTTAGAATGAAAAGGGATGTAGCTGAGTATTTGACTAAATGTTTCATCCATCAACAAGTGAAAGTTAAGCACCAAGTTCCTTTTAGATTGCTTCAACCTATAACAATACCAAAGTGGGAATGGGAGACTCTCATGATTGACTTTGTAGTTGGGCTACCTATGACTAGGAATAAGTGCAATCAAATATAGGTAATTATTGATTGTTTGACTAAGACAACACACTTTATCTTGATAAGAATGGATTATTCACTAGAAAAGCTCCCACAACTACATATTGATGAGATTGTTAGGCTACATGGAGTTCTAACTTCTATTAAATCAGATTAAGATCTAAGGTTCAAATTCAAGTTTTGGAAGAAACTATAGGATGCCTTGGGTACTCTACTCACATTTAGTAGGACATTTCATCCACAGATAGATGGCCAATCAGAGTGGGTTATTCTACTACTAGAGGACATGTTGAGGAGTTATGCTATTGAATTTAAAGGTAATTGAGATTGATATGTATCTTTGGCAGAATTTACATATAATAACAACCATTAAACAAGTTTAGGAATGGCACCATACGAGGCTTTAAATGGGAGAAAGTGTAGAACACCACTGTGTTAGAGTAAATTGGGTGAAAATAAATTAATAAGACTAGACTTGATCAGGGCTACAAAGGTGAAGGTTAATATCATTAGAGATCAATTAAAAGTAGCAATAGACAAAAATCATATACGAATTTAAAGAGGAAGCTGATTGAATATGAAGTGGGAGATAAAGTCTTCTTGTAGGTATCACCTTGGAAGAAGATACTTTGGTTTGGCAAGAAACACAAATTGAATTCAAGATTTATTAGCCTATGTGAAGTAATAGAATGTATGGGACTAGCGGCTTATTGACTAGTGTTGCCTTTTAAACTACAACAAATTCATGATGTTTTTCAATTCCCAATGTTAAAGAGGTATCGACTTGATCCCTCACATGTTATCAATGGAAGAGATAGATCTTTCATATAAAGAGGAATTAGTCTAGATTTTGGCATGTGAGGTCAAAGAACTATGGAATAAAGTAGTTCTATTAGTGAAGGTGCTATAGAAGCATCACAACTCATAAAAAAAAACCTAGGAAAGTGAACAACAAATAAGGGAACAATATCCACATTTATTTGAACCAAGTATATTTCAAGGATGAAATTTCTTAAGAGGGAAGGAAATGTAATACTTGAAAATCTCAATTTTATGAATAGTACTTCCCGAGGCATGATAATATTTCTCGAGAACTAGGTCACACTAAGGCAATCAAGAGGGAGTATTAGTCATAAAATAATAAATGGGTGAAATAAGGAAGGAAAATAGAGTTTTAGAGTAACCACTGAACTAATAAAATTTTTTACATCAATATCTAGTGAATAGTAAACTTAATTTAACCTGAATGACAAAATGTTCTTGACATGCTTGAAATAACCCAAAAATAGCATGACTTGAAGGTCAAAAATTCTAGTTAGTCCAATGGTGTTAAAATAAATTTTTTTTGACATCGATAAGTATTTTATTTGAATTTATTAAAAACACAATTGATTAATTAACTGAGTCCTATTGGTTTTTGGGCATGAAATTTTAAGGGTTTCTAAATTGAGAAATTATAGAATTTTTGGCACCTAGGGAGGAATTTTTAGAGACCTCAAAAATTAGAAACACATTTTCAAAGCTTTAAACTTACA
>CANXYI011518197.1:0-14490 GCA_948208565.1 Hura crepitans
CTAATGACTGCAATATTCAAGGTCTGTAGTTTCTATTAGTTGCAATCAACTTTAAATATCTTCATTCATTAGTTGCTAAGAGAGGATGAATTTTGACTTGGTGAATCGTGCTTATCAGATTTGCTTGCTTTCAAAAGTCAACACTAACTAACAACTTGATCATAAATTAATTGCCATCAACAATTGATTGTTTCAATTATGTGACGAAATTTTCCTGAATATTTCAGTGCTGGAATCTTGTTCTGATGCAGTGAAGCGAGCCATAAATGATCATCATGCTGTATGACTTACTGAGAACTTATATTAGCCTTGTGCAATTTTTGTACATTTAGCTTTTCTTTCTATAAAGTTCAGCTCAACAATTGAAGGTCTTGCTTTCTTTTTTGTGTAGGCTGTAGCAGGAGGTCATCTGTTAAAACTTCCCTTTACAACCATATTTGAATATCTTCAGGTCAGTTTGGATGAGGTTAAAAATTTTTCACAAATTTCACATGATTTACCATCTATGAGTATATTTTTTCCGCCCCTTTATGCTTTCCTATATCTGTAGCCATTGCACTTGTTTATATTATTATTGTTATATATACTGGCTCTTCTGTGGTTTTCATACAGTTTATTATGCATTGTTTGTTTTTATATGTATGGATTACATTTTGTACTAGGCATAAATTTTTGATTTTAACTTTTTATTGCAAGGAAAGTGTGATGATGAATGTTTATATTTTTGACGTACGGCTATGGCACTTAAGGAAAGTCTTATTTGGGATGAAAGTTTATACTTTTGATGAACAGAGCTTAAGGAAAGTTAACTTGTCTTTTCTTTTCTATTTGTGTATGATGATCCCCAAAAACATCTGGAAGTTTTTGGCCTCTTGGATGAGCTGTTTACAGTTGCTGCTGATAACTCATATTGTTTTTTCATTGTGGATCTTTTTGGTGAACTTTTCATTTTGAGAAAAACGACACTTTTGGTGTTTATTTTTAGTTTTTGGCCCTTGTTTGGTATTTAATTGATTTCTAAAAGTTCCTGAGCACGTCATTTGATGAATTGATCTCATTCAAAGCATTGATTCCCGGTTGCCTCATTGTTGTGGTAGTGAGAAGATTGGATTGGGCAGTTCAACAAGAATAGTTGGTTGAATTTTGTAATAACTAGCTTGACTATTAATTTGTAATCTCTTGATTTTCATATCGTTGTCAGGGTGCCATTGCTGGAACAGTTATTTACTTAAGCTATTTATTTGTAATATTTTAGTTATCTAGTAAGTTCTATTGTCCTTGTCTTTTTCATATTTCTTTTCAGTGCACATGCTATTTTTTATTGCATCTATAAAGGGGACTGCTCTACATATTGAATAAATTTCTGTCATCATCGGCAGATGTTACAGATGATTGCAATGGCAATGAGGAATCTTGGGCAAAACGCTATATTTTATCTAGCTGCTGCAGTGTCTGACTTTTATGTCCCTTGGAAAGATATGGTAATTGTTGAATGTGTTATTTTTTCTTGAGGAAACATTTTTATGCTCTAGGTTTGTTAGAACTGCATTTGAGAAGGATGCTCATGGACAGGACATATCGTATTTTTTTGTGTTCTAATTATGTGGAAGTTAAGAGCAGAAGGAAAATGACAGTGCATTCAGGAAGTTTTTTTTTTTTTTTGGGGCAAAAGCTCGGTCAGCACACAAAAAAAATCAAAATCACAAATTGCATGACAAAACAGATTGTGCTATTAGAGCTCACTGTTTTTATTTTCTCTTAAGACAAGTGATTACAAGGCTCTGAACAAATAATAGAGATATGGACGGTAGAATTTTACCAAAATTTGATGTTTACTGAATAGGTGCCTTTACAAAATTTGAAATTGGCTGTAGGTTACTTCGGGATATCTAATTATTATTATCGTGAAAACTAAAGATATTTCTATATTTGCCTATTTATTGCTGTCAGGAGGAGAATAATTTTGCAGGAGCTTGGCGAATCTTGACTAGCTTGTTATTTGTGATCTTGTTGGGAAAGTTTTGTTTTTTTTTTCCTTCTTTGTGTGTGTTAAAAGCGACAAATTAATACATTGGCAGTAGATTGTTTTCAGGATCCTGATGACTTAAGACATTCGGAGGATGAATTTACTGTTTCAGCTTCCTTTTTGATTGTAATACCATAACGTACATGCAGGTGGAGCACAAGATTCAATCAGGATCTGGCCCTTTGGACATGCGACTTGTGCAAGTACCAAAAATGCTCTTAGTATTGAGGAAAGAATGGGTTCCTATGGCCTTCTGCATATCTTTTAAGGTCAGATTATGTGCCGTTGCTATCCGTAATGTCTTCTTGGACATTGAGAAAGATTTGATTGATCGTTCCCTTGAAAAAGTTTTACTATATAAATGATATAGGATCTATGCGAAGGGTTACATCTGTCTCATTGGTAAATGCTTCTTGAACACAAGTCAACTTTCTGATTCCCATTCATTTTATTCCCAGTTTAATAAATAAAGAGGAAAATGGAATCCAATTTAGAGAGGCTAAATCGACGTACAATTGTTGTCATTATTTGATAGAAGGGGTAAGTACTTCATTGGTCTGTGTTTCTGAAAATGCAGTTGTGTTCAGTTAAGTGTGCTCAGTGTAATCCACTTAAGAAGGAAGAGGTTACTAACGAAACAGCCATTTCTTTTGATGGTGTCACTGTCAACTGGGGTTTCCACAATAGATTGTTTTACTAATATTTATAAATTTTGCTGCTTGCCTGACTCAACAGCTGGAGACAGATTCAAAGATTCTCTTAGAGAAGGCTGATATGGCTCTTAAAAAGTACAAGATGCATATGGTTGTTGCAAATGAGCTTTTGACCCGCAAAGAGGAGGTTACAGTTGTTACAGCTGACCAAAAAATACCTGTCCACCGTGATAAGACCCAACCTGGTTCTGATGTGGAAAAGCCCCTCATTCAACTTATTGTGGGGAGGCATTCAGCTTATATTAAGGATTCAGATACGTGACCTTTTAGCCTACAACGTCATACGATTGATATATACAGCAGAATTTTTAACCAGCATGAAATGTACAACGTTATATGATTGATATATACAGCAGAATTCTTAGCCAGCATGTTAATCTATGAAATGTTGGCTTTCTTTTTTTGAACTTTTTCGTTGAGCGAATTAAAGTCGCTATCGTTTCAGAAGCAATGGATTCATCTTGTTTCATGTAACCAGCCTTGCAGCAGGAATTGAGTGTTGAGTTCTCAAGTTTTATGTCCATTCACTAGAGAATAATGAAAAAGAATACGGTTGTAATGGATGTACACCTCATTTTGATTAAAAATCTTGTATCAGAAATAGACTTCCTTTTTCTTCACATGCTCTCTAGTCTAGTAAACGAAGCAATGACAAAACATTCCTCTTTTTCCTCCTATAACATGTTCACATACACTTTAATCTCAAGAAAATAGCTAGTGTGCTTCTCCCAGGTTCAGGTAGTCAAGCATCACAAGAGCTGGCCGAGGCGGTCCACTAGCCCGCAATGGAATTTCTCATTCATTTCTCAGTGGAAATTTAATCATATGTACATCTTGATTTTGTACAAATAAAATAAGCATTTCTGTGGTCCTTAAATACACCTCTGAATTGTATACTGTAATTTAGAGGAGCAAACCGAGTCATTCGGTCTCTAAAAAGCTTCGTCATCGTCAGTTTCCATCTCCAAGCCTTCTGCATCCAAAAGCTGACTTATAGCCTTTTTCTTCTCTTCCTCAGCTTTCTTTCGCATCAAATCCCTTTTTCTCAAAACAAGGGTATGCCGCCTGAGGGTGCTGTTAAAATACTCCCTTGATGCTTTTTTCTCTCTTGCCAAGATTTTTCTCTCTTCTTCAGGGTCGGTCTAAAATTTTTATAAAATACAACTTATAGATATACAAGCAAGTCAGATAACAGCAAATGTGAAAGGAAAGATGCATATCTGAAAGTTGGTAGTCGCCCCTTTATCATGAATAAGTCCAGAACAAATCTACTGGTAAACGATAACTAACAGCATCAAGAGATACATCCAAGAATCTTGCCACTAGTGAAAACTACCAGCCTTCCTATACCAATTATGGAGCAACAGAAATGTTCAATATACCTTTGAACGAGCAAGTCGACGCGCACGGAGATTCATCTCAAGCTGTTGCTGTTCAGCCCAAGCTGCAATAGCCATATTGCCCCGCTGATCAAAAGCTTTTCGCTTTTTCATGAGCCACTCCATCCATGCTTGCGATGCCTACATGAAAATTCAGTTTCTTAAAGGAGAGTTAAAGAAGAAAACAAGCAATTTACATAAGCCAGTTAGTCTCCCTCCATCTATCACACAGAGGCACCATTATATAAACATTCTCTTATTAGGAAAACCAAAAGATCTGATGATATCGTTACAAGGGTGTTTTCCGGTTAGAAGTTCAGCAAAGATTACTTGGTCATCTCTCTGATGCTTTGGAGAGCAATTTCTCTATGAAAATCTTTTTAAGAAATATTTATTCCTCATATCACTTTAATTTTGTAAGCACAAGGGGAGATGACTAGGATGTCATGAGTGGGTAATGAAATCCACCAAAAAGACTTTCAATTTTCCCCATTAAAATTCAAACCAAGCAATGTTTTGTAAGTCTTACCTTCATTGGATTGACCCTGTGATCCATATCATATTTTCTCCGTTGTTCCTCATCCATAAGCAACTCATATGCAGCTTGAATCTTGATAAATCTAGCTCCAGCTGTTTGCCCTTCCTCAAGAGTCCCTCTACCATCATAAACTTTACAGTTGAAGATTAAATGGATGAGTTCAAAAATATGAGGTAGAAGTTTCAAAAGAAAAATCAAAGCATAAACAAACAGGAATTACATAGCAAAGACAACCCTGTACCCGTTATGAGGAACAGTCTAAAAACAGCCATGTAAATGTTACCAAAATAACATGAAACAACTTAGACAATTACAGCATCATTCTTACTTATTGTTGATCCATTCAACAATAGACTTACATCTAAGCTAAAACTTCTTGTTCTTAGTTTTTTTTTTTTTTTTTTAAAAGGGATAGACAAAAGCCTTACTTCCAAGCTGCAATTTCTTCTTCTTTTTACTTTTTTGGAAAAAAAAAATCAAATAGTTAATTATACCGATTCAAATAGTTACTCATTCACCATAAATGGACAAGTGGCACATACACAGCAGTCTACCACAAAATGGGGTGCCAATAGAACTAAACAGGTGAAATAAGGAAGAAAAAAGTCCTTTCATCCTAAAACCATATTTTCGTATTCTTTATCTAATCAGATTGTCTAGATATGCAAGTATTGATTACTAACCCTCTGATGGGATTGCTGTTTCATATTGTTTTATAACATATAGTTGTGTACTGTATTGTATTATAATGTATTGCTTTGTAGATACAATGCTTAGATAGACTGGTTTGTTTGCTATATAGTGTGCTATCGTTTTATAACATTTTTTTTAATTTAGACAAGGGTTAATTTACTTAAACACCTTTAAAAAATCAATAAATAAAAAAAAAAGAGGAAGTTTATTAATTAATGAGAGTAAAAAAGAGAAAAAAGATGATAACAATGCAAACATACCAATTTGGTGTGTTTGCATTTTTACATATTTTTCATTAGTTAAGAAACATTATGAAGCAACCATATTAGCACTATAATGGAAATAAACATTGTTTTCAGCTCAACAACACAATACAACACGATAAGATATGATAGGTAACAAGTAACAACAATCAAAACAAGCTGTAGAACAAATTGTACTCCTTCCTTATTGATAAGGCATATAACAGCACAGGGCATGGTTTCTCAATCTCTTATGCAATCATGACCCTTCTCCATTGATTTCAAACGAGTAAATTGTCATTTTACACAAAGGATTGAATAAGAGGGGAGACACACGAGAAGATTTAACAAAACCTATAAGCCTGAAATCCCTAAAGTAAAGAGCCATTTTCAGTATAATTCATTAATTCTCACCTGGCCTTAAACCAACTTAGAGGAAAAAGTGAAAATAATGGCTACGTGTGACTAGAAATTAGGATATGATGAACCCCCATTTGGACATGTTACTAAGATTCCTGGTGAAATAATCAATCTTTGTAATTATATCGTGCAGACAAGATTCATAAAACAACCTAATCTTGGATTGGAAAAAGGGCTACAAACCATCTGGATGATAAAATTTGGCCAATCGTCTGTAAGCAACCTTAATCTCCTCTTCATCAGCATCTCTTTCTAATTCTGCATTCGGAAGTAAAATTGCAAAGGAAATTGTTAGTCACCCCCGAACTGCATTTGCGATGAAGTAACCAATTAAACACTACACACACACACCACTCTGAAATTTATTACACAAAAAATTGAAATTTCTACCTTTTTCCTCCAGTTTCTCAGTAAACGACACGTAAAGGAAAAAATAGCTGATATAAAATAAACAGAAAGCATATTAGATTACCCAAAGTATCATACGGAGATTTCTGATCTGTCCAATTGGAAGCCCTAGCCACAGTTCTTCTCTGGTTAACACGAAACCAAGGCTCATTTCCATGAAGCCAAGGAGAGAAAAGAGAAGGAGAAGATAAAGGAGGCTTATATTCAGGGTTACGAAATGAAACCCTAACTCCAGATCGAGCTTGGTGTCTGCTACACATGAAGGAAGTGAAGACAGTATGGGGCCTACAAATTGTTCTCAAAGTGCTCATTCCTGTTTCCCTGAAGGTTCAAAAGCTCAAGCGACAGAGTCGAAAGATTCGGATTTTCTGTTCCCTCCCCTTTTTCTTCCCAGAGATTGATTGAATGAATGTTGAAGCCGTGAAGTTAAGTACTCGATAACGAACCACTGGAATGGAATCTAGCTGAATCTTTCTTTTTTCTTATTTATTTATTTATTTTATTTACCGGGGATTTTGCGGCGGTAAATTATTATTTTGATTCTACCCGCAGCCGCTATATTAATAAGTTTTAATTAATGACATTTTTTTTTTCTAAAGCATTTTATAATGAATTGATTAGAAAGGCCTCCAACCTATAAATAATAATAAAAAAATTGATTAGAAAAACATGCATCTCTCTCTTTGTTACAAGTAATTTCATGGTCAATTTTGAAAAAAAAACATATTAGAAAACAATATTATTATAAAATTACATGATTTCTCAACATGCCACACATGATTTCTGTTCATATTTACATGTTTTTTTGCTGCTGCATGAAAACACAAGTGTTCATTCCTTTTGTAGCCGAGGCATGAATGCTAGTGGCAACTGTTAAATAACCTCAGCTGTATGGCACTTCTTTCTGGTTCCTCTTTCTGTAGTTTAAGCTGGCTCTCGGGGTCGAGCAGCCCATAGCGAACTTAGCGCCCGAAGTCTGTGCAAGTATTCTCCCAGGGCAAGCAGACCTCGAGCAGCTTGACGCGTTGTGAGGATCCGAGATAGATGAAGCAACGTTTGTTGCCGAAGATGATCTGCCTGTTTCAGAATTGAGCCACACGTAATCTGATGAGAAGTGGAAAAGGATGTTTACTTTTCGGTTCAAAAAACGAATGAAAGCCGGGAAGTGTTGAAGAATCTAAAGACATCACGAATAAGTGATTTACCTGATTCACAAAACCTTCTAGTGCTTCTAGCTTCTCTATTGCAGCAACCATCTGAAGCCCGTAACTTCCGGCACTTGTTAGATCTGCTGCTACGCTCTGGGCCAAGGTCTGCTGGAGTTTATCAATTCCTTGTGTGAGAGCATCTTCCGCTTGCTGAGAAGATTGCCGAAGATTATAGACATCCACAAGTTGTTGATCGGTCAAAGGCTCGAGTTGTGACATCAGAACCTGCAAATGAAAGATGACAATTTCCAGATTGGTCATGTAAGGACTTGTGCATGTTCCTTTCAATTATAGGTTCAAAGTTCAGGAAGAAACAGAATTGAGCCTTGCATTTAGAAGCTCTGATGGGCGGAATCCTCCGATCCATTGGAAAAAGCGTTCGACTGATGTCCTCCATTTGCCAGAAATTAAGTAAAAGACATCAGCCTTCGCAGCATCGGCTTTCATGCAGAAGAGGTTGTTGTAGTGATTCAAGCCATTTTCCACTAGTATCCGAAGCTCTACGTCAGTAACATGGGCTTGCAATGCATTCCTAAGTTCAGATACATGTTTATGTTGCTCTTCAAGCCAGTGACAGTATTCCATTTCGAATGTGGCTATTCCTGCAAATCAGAACAGAACTGCTTTTGAGAACAGACGAAGAGTTGGAAGATGTTTATTTGAGAAAGAGGGAATATAATAATAGAAAGAGATACTACTACATAATGGAAGGGAAAAACTTTTCAGCCAAGTTAAATGTTCGTTAGAAAAACTAATGCAGTCTCAGGATCAAAGAGACCTTTCAGATTTATGCATGAACCTCAAATGATAACTTACGGTTTGACACTTTCCGGCAAAGCATGCATCCCTAGTAAGATTTTCACAAAGGAACTAAATCATAATCGTAGATTTTTACTGGGAAGTGGGTGAGAGTTTTCTTTCTTTTTTTTTTTTTCAAAGAAATATCTCTTTCCATCCTTATAACATTAACAGTCAAATACAATACATATAGTATTCATAGCATCCAAAGCAGTTAAATGGTTCCAGCTACAGTCAAAATCAAGACGCTTAGATGTACGATGAAGAAAAAGAGAGGGCATATGGAAGCTAAATTATATAAACTTTAGGTGCTATAAAATCTTGCTCAGCATATCAGCTACTTTGCGCTAAGAACAGTAAGTTACAGCAACCATGCCACCCTCAAATTTATAGATTCTGGTAATAAATTAAATAAAAAAAAATGCATTGAGTGAATAGCAAAAGGCAGGAGAATCAACAAAATACAAAACAGTAACTTCCAGTTCAAGAAGGCAAACCTGAATTTATAGATGCCGAAATTCCAAAATGACCAGAATCTGAAGCACTGGTTATAAGTATACCCTGCAGCAAGACATTAACTGATCTATTAGAAAGCCAACAAGCTTCAGTGATAAAAGGGAAATGCATTTCACTAAGAGGTGAAATGGAGCAAAGAAAATTATAAAGAGAGAATTTTTGTCTCACCTGTTGCCTAGCTCTCTCAAGTTCCTGCTCCAATTGCACCAACTTCACGCGGCTCGATTCTAGTTGTTGAACATAAGCCTAAGAAACAATATAGAAAATATTAACCCTCCATGCTGTAATATGATATGCATTTCATCACTAGTCTTCTTCCTCTTCTTCATCTTATCTTTTTCCCTTAATTTTACATTAGCACACTTTGCCTGGAAATGCATGAATTTACCTTTTTCCGCATACGACTTTTCCGAGCAGCTTCACGATTTTGAGCTAAACGTCTCTGTATCTGAGGACAGATATTGCACATTCAGAAAACTATATTGTAAGTTATACTGCTAACCTTCTGCAGTGTCCTTATCTGCCATATTTAGGTTACTCCACTTATTTCATTCATACTCTGTGAAAGGAATACACTTAAAAGGAAAAGGAAAAAAAGAAGCATGACAAACTTCATAGATGACCATCTCAATACGCATCAAGCAGACCCAAAATTGCACCCAGATAGGCTTTGTTAAGCACGCTTCAAGAAATATGTCATCATGCGAAATTACTCCAGATTTTGTTTTGTCAAGTACATGATTACATTCAAGAATACAACCTTCATTAAGCAAGCTTATACAGCACTTTTGTGCATAAGAGAAATATTCCTCGACAAAAGGTTTTACAACGAAAATTCTGTCTGGACTAATGTTTAGCTGGTCATGCTACGCTTAGAAGCAATCTTTTTATTCAATTTCCAGGTTACAGTTCTGGACTCACATGCCAGAATTTTGTTTCTCGTGAAACTAATATAGCAATTCATTAAAAAAATGCAATGACAAAATTATATTTCTTCCTATTACCAGAAGAAGTGAGACAGAGATACAGAGAGGTGGATTTTCATAACCTTATCAGATGGTTTGTTTGCTTCTTGATCACTTCTAGAAGGTTCCACTGATTCCTGAGAAACATACTCGGTCTAGAGCAGTAAACCAGAAAACATCAGTTAGACTAGCAATCAGACAAAAATAATGGTTACATTCACTGGTAAAGAAATCAAAGTTGAGGCATTATTACCTGGTTGCTTGGCCCAGCATCCACTGGCACAATTGTGGATGAACCACCATCTCCTCTGAATGTGTCTCCCCATAAATTAATTTGGTGAAATTGCTCACAAATGCCTATTCCTCTCGAGGCAGAAAACTGAGTAGATGAGGAGCCCATTTTCTGATAATCCACTAGGAAAAAGAAAATTGAAAAAAGAGTGAGCAACTGATATATCAAATCAGGCATTTTGAGAGTCAGAGCAAGAGAGAGTGCAAAAGAAAACAAAGTAAAAAAGCAGGCAAGGGTAACCCAATCTGCCTTTAAGGGAAAGTTGATTGCCATTCCTTATTTACTTTGTTACAGAAAGTAGGAACAAAGGAGTATGTAGACGGATTTTCCAGGGCATTATGGGGATTCCAAAGGATGATTCAACAGTAAGGCTGCTTGGCTCACCAGCTGATCTACTGTCACTTAAGTTGAAACTCTGAATCTAGAAATTTCACCACTATATCAAGATATTCAATGGATTGGCATCAAATTGAGGAGTTTCTCACGTTGTTACTTCACAATAAATGATCCTCAAGATACAATTGGCCTTCTATTTCCTCAATCACATATTCATTAGACCAGATTCAATATTATTAATCTTATCAGCTAATACATGTGGTGATCATCTTTAGTATCGCAAAAACTCTCATCTGTTACCCTACAATAAGGCCTATAACTGATAATCTAAAGCTTTCTTGTAGAAGTTATACTGATGATGATAACATGTAAGAGATAAGTAGCACTGAAACAAGTGATAGCTCTAATACTTGCAGAAGACATAGAACAACACCCCAGAGCTAAGATAATCTCCAACATCTAATCAGACCTATAAACTAGAAAAACCAGCATTTTTTTTGAGTTTGATAATCTGAAGCTTAGATGTTATTTTGCTGTATTACTGTACGGAAGAGCAATAGGCTTCAACTTTCCTTGGCCTAAAACAAAAAATCAGAAGCTCTTTTTACTCTCCAAGACTAAAACTTTCAAATCAAATTTGCCGAAGCAGAAGTGGAGAAAGAATTAAACTGAATGTAATGAGACAAAAGTTAGTGACCAGAGTCTGTACTTATTACCTCTTACAGGATGCTTGGAGGAATACTTGACCAAAAATGGAGTAAAAAACACAAAATCACATGCTTTTACTTTCCAATTGGGCCAGGATAGCCAAATAACAAGTGTTTTACCGCAAGGGAACTGAGAGTAAACCAACGTTTCCTTCTTGATGAATGATGAGCTACCAACAAAACCCAAATCTCTGTCAAAGTAGTTCTAGTTCAAAAACCCCAATTTAATACAAACGTGAAAGGTTCAGTCTTTAATACTAGTTGCTTTCGAGAATCAACATCATCACCATCCATCCATCCATCCATCCGTCTTTCAGAAGCAAACAAGATCCAAAAGTGCCACACGAAAGTCACTAAGAAAACAGAATCAAAATAATCAAACAATGAATGGAAAAGATTGCTTTTTTTTTTTTTTCTTCTTTTTGGAATGCTACAGTCAACCAGCTAACGTCGTTGATAGTAAAATAAAGCATAAAATGCGCACCTTTGTTCCCTTTAACCTACGCACCCACACCTAACACACTTATGTCATCTTTAAAGGAGCTAAGGGGGTTTCCATTTCCAATCCATGACTTCAAATACCAGCGAAGTGATTAGCCTTCGGGAACAAACACACGTGCTACGTGGAAAGTAATTCTGAGGGAGCGAGTTGCGTGGCGGGTGAATATAGAGCGGTCATTTTGATGGCTCTTATTTATTTTCATTTCATTTTTGGACAAAGAGAGCTGACTGGGATGAGAGATAGCGTAACATGTTTTGCCACGTAAGAATATGGGTCCAGAAGTCCCAATTTCATTTCAATCGTATTAACGGTAAATTTTATATTTTTTAAAATTTAATCATCTATAATTAATAGTTAAATTTTAAATAATATAAATTTAATAATGAGTATTATAATATATGACATATTAAATTATTATTTTTATAGGTACATTGATGTGTCAAATATTTTTTAATATAATTTTTAAAATTATTTAATTACTTAAAAATTACATTAAGTCAATCAAATAATAAAAAAAGCTTGATTGAGTATAAAATAGTTTTAAGAGTCATATTTCACTCTTTAACATTAAACAATAATACCAACATCACTTAAGTAGAGCTATCTTTTTACTAAGACTAAATGCAAGCATTGTTAAATTTATTAGATTCATAAATTCGATTAATTTTTTTTTCATATAGATGAACTTCATTCAAATAAAATTATGACCAATTCTTATTATAATACAACGTTTGTGTGCATGGAGTTAGTAATTTTTAAATAATTTACAGGTATATTTTAATTATTTTGAAAATTTTAATGGTAAAAATAACATACAATTATATATCCTCTCTTCTACTACGTCTCCGCAAATTTGAACAATAGTTTTTACATAATTCCTGCAGTAATTTCATCTCAACCATTGTAAATTGGGAGAGCATAACAAAAAGAAAACCAATGATTGAACAAAACTTTTCATGCGCATTATTCAATTTTTGCCCAATTCCCTTTTTTATTCTATTTAATTAGCCCACCAAATAAAATATTCTATAAATAATAATCTGCTTTCACGAATCACTTTCTTAACCGTTAAAAATTTTAAAATTTAATTACTTTTTATGTTATTATTATAAAAAAAAAAATTGTGTTTCACTTACTTGTCCGGGCCAATTATTGGTTATTTCGAGTAGCAATGGAAACAAAAAAATTTTAAATAAGTTTTCTGTTTCTTTTCCTTTTTTTTTTTTTTTTTCCTGGTTCATTTTTTGCATGGTATATATCATGCTATGCCCTTCTTATAAGTTGTTCACTAGTTAACAGCAATTATTATTTTTTTTTAATGAATTAAGAGCAGTATTATTGAGTATGTTATTATGAAAAAGATATATATATTGTAAAGTGAAATTACTTTTTTCACTTAATAATCTATTGTAAATGAATATTTTACATAAATAATCATCTATTGATATGCTTAACTAAAGCTATAAATTATAAATTTCTTATAGTTTTAAGCACAAAACTGATCGAGCTTCTAATTTTTTCAGTAGAAAATGGGTCAATAATGTACTTAATTCTTATATCAAGTAAGATTGTGGAAAAAATCATGACTGAAAAATTAAAAAAAATAATTAAAAGATGTAAAGACATCCGCTGCCCAAATTAGGCTATAAAATATAAGAGAGAGTCCACTTTAGCTTTGTCCATTAATGATGCATTAGAGGTGGGACATTTGGATTCTTTTCTCTCTTTATTTTTTCTTGAAATTTATCGATTTGATTAATTTAGATTCACGTTAAATAGATTCATGAATGAGATAAATCGTGCCCTTCTAAATATTTTAAAATATTTCATATTCAGAACTCAAATCTGAGATCTTTGATTATAGGTGAGCAAAATCGAACCAAAATCGATAATTATTTTGGTATATTCGGTGCTGTTTATTTGATTTTCAATTTTTGTGGTTTTTTTTTTAAATTCGGTTTATTTGATTCTATTTTTAGACTATGAAAACTGAATAGACCAAATCGACCAAACTATTCGTTTTTTAGGCATTTAAGACTACGGCATTTTATATTAAAACGACGTTGTTTTGACACTTTTATGTATAAAAAAATTAATATTTAAAAAGTTTGGTTTGTTAAAAAGTTTTGTTGGTTCGACTTTTTTTATATAGTTCGGTCGATTTTCAGACCGAACTAACCGATCACTCACCCATATCTTTAATTAAAGGAGAAGAGATTCCTACCACTCACCTCTCGAAGCTTCTTTCCTCTCTTTATTAATTAATAACAATAATAATTTCTTTAATTAAATATCTATCTATTAATAATAAGTTTTTGGCTAATTGATGGTATCTTTTCTTTACAAACTTTCATCACCTACGGCACTTAAATGGTATTTTATTAGCTTACCATCACAAACATGAATCTTCTTTCATTACATTTTGCTAAAGGTATTTTGCTTGGACAATCATTCCTCTTCCTTCTTTTTCTTTTCTACCAAGTTTTCCTTTTTATTTTTTCTCTTAAAGCTTTACACATGGTGAGCAAATGGTTGCAGATAATGACATGCACGCATGCTTTGATAGCTTACAATTACAGATTTTCTTTCTTTCTTCCACAATTTTATATAAGAGCAATCAATGTGTTAGCTTTCTAAAAGTTAGTTTAATAAGATCCTAGAGAGATTATTAAAATGTTAACAATAATTATTGAATTTTGACTCCATAATGCTAAAAGATTATTTAAACTCATATGATTGGAATTTTT
>CANXYI011518733.1:0-10113 GCA_948208565.1 Hura crepitans
TACATATACATATAGGTGATATGCATGAATGCAATGTGTCCACCATAATTGCATGATTATACATAAGTTTCCCTCTTTCATAACATACAAAATCAAAGCCAATTGTTTTTTGCTTTGCACTATGATTACAATTATCATAATCTAATAGTCATTCTTGCTAAGATATATGAACACCTTCAATTTCATTATCGTGCATATAATTCTTTCTTATCTAACCCATCTGGCCACTTAAGATCCCAACATAATTTGAACCTTTCAAGCTTCACATGTCATTATTTAACTCCATACTAATATTCAATTAGTGGCTACATTATATATGAACCAAACTTTTATATTAAGACATAACACACACTTTCACACCATTCGACCACATGAGGTCACATACATGTCCATTAAATTTTATCTTAATTTCCCCTTAAATCATCAATTAAACATCTTAGTAAACCTACTTAGTCATCAATTTTAATTGTTCATCATTTTTCACAAAATAAGTGCATAGCAATGTATTACAAACATACTTGAATTTATGGAAAACACACACATAACACATATTTTATTGAATACACTTACAATTGATGTTAATGGCCTTAATTAGACCTTTTTATACCTTCTCATTCCTTTTTCCTTAACTTGAATCAAGTTTCTCTACAAATATAATGCAACTTAACTTAGAAAAATTCCAAATAAATTTTAGGAAATCTCAAACTTGAAATTAACTTAAGAAATATTCATTTGGCATCAAAATACACATTAGAAAAATATAAAACCTTATAATTGAACACTTACATGGATTGAGGTCACTATTTACATCAACTTGAATTGCCATAATTTTTCCTAAAATTAAGCCTCCTCCTTATTTTCTCTCTAAATTCTTAGTTTAGAGGCCTTAAGAGACATTTGGATTAGAATTTAGGTGTAATTGGCTTGATTTGGTAAAGGAAAGAAACAAAAATGGATGTTAGAGGTGGTGGTTATGGTGTTAGCCTAAGAAAGGTGGAAGAAGATGAAGGCTTCTCTTTCTCATGACCATTTTAATTGAATTTGACCCCTTTTATAATACATTTGATCAAAGGTTCTCATCATGCCATATATGCAATCTAATGGCCACCATAATTCATCATTTTCTTATGTTCTTTTAAAATTATTTTGCTTACTTTAAAGCTTTAATTAATCCTTATTAAAGTCCTATAAATTTAGTTAATACATAATCCATAAGTCTTGAGAAAATCGTACTTAAAAATCAATAAGAACCAAATTAATTAAATAGTTTAATTCTTATTCAATTTTTATAAATTGCTTATTGACCTTTAAAATTTCCAATTCCATTACCAATGGACTATTTATAATTTTAGAGCATCAGGTCATGCCATTCCCAAGTCATTTTGAGCAATACAACTTAGTTTAAACTAGGTTACTATTCATAGGACACCACCATAAAAAATTTACTTGCATTTTTTACCATCTTAATAACTTCGTTTTCATTTTAAATTTTGCCTAAAATTACATTATGATTAAAACTTCCATTTGATTGCATTAGTGTAATCTGAGTCTTGAAAAATACTATTCAAGCCCTAATAAGTACTATTCATAAACTTGAAATTTTTGAACATTACATTTCTTTCCCTCTTAAAAGAATTTTATCCTCGAAATTACTTGGTTTAAATAGTTAAGGATACTGCTCTCATTTTTTCCTGACTCTCCTAGGTTGCTTCTTCAATGTTGTGATGTCTCCACAACACTTTTACTAGTGGTATCGCCTTATTGCATAGCTCTTTTACCTCTTGAGCTAGAATCTTCACTAGCTTTTCCTCGTATGATAGGTCCAATTGTGTTTCTACTTTCTAACTTGACAAGACATGTGAGGGGTTTAATCTGTACCTTCTTAGCATTGACACATGGAAGATATCATGGATCTATTGTAATTCTGGAGGCAAAACTAACTTATAGGCTACCGGTCCCACATGTTCTAGTTATCTCACATGGACTAATAAACCTCGGACTTAACTTACCCTTCTTGCCAAATTGAAGTATTTTTTTTCCATGGCAATAACTTTAGGAAAACCTTATCTCTGACCTCGTACTCAAGGCCCTTTTACTTAAGACTTGTGTATAATTTTTGTCTATCTGATGTTGCTTTTAATCTATCTTCATAATCTTAACTTTTTCCTCTATATCCTTGATTAGGCCTAGTCCCATCAACTTGTTATCACTCAATTCACTCCACCAAAGTAGAATTCTATGCCTCTTTCCATATAAAGTCTTAAAAGGTGCCATGCCTAGACTTGTTTGATGGCTATTGTTGTAAGCAAATTTTGCAAAGGAAAGATAACAATCGCAACTTCCCGTAAACTCAATGTCACAACTTCTTAACATATCTTCAAACACCTGGATGACTTGTTTAGATTGGCCATTTGTTTATGGATGGAATAATATACTGAATGTGGGTTAAGTACCCAAGGAATTATGTCAGTTTTTCCAAAATATCAATGTAAAACTCGGATCTCTATCCAATATGATGGAAGATGGCACTATATGCAATCTCACAATCTCATTCATGTATAACTATGCAAGTTTCTTCAAAGAATAGTCCACGTGCACTGGTATAAAATGGGCGGTCTTTGTTAAGCTGTTGACAATTACCCATATTAAATCACATTTACTCTTAGTCATAAATAGCCTAATTATAAACTCCATTGTGACTCTTTCCCTTTTCTATTCTGGTATTGCAATAAGATAAAGCAATCCAAAAGGAATTTAATGCTTAGCCTTCACTTTATGACAAGTAAGACATCTAGTGACAAACTTTATTACATCCCTCTTCATACCAAGCCACTAATAATAGGGTTTTAAGTCATGATACATCTTTGTACTTTTAGGGTGCATTGCATATGGAGCATTATGGGCCTCTTATAAAATTTGCTTCTTTATTTCCTCTATATCTGGTACACATAGCCGATCTTGGTAATATAAGTATCCATCTTGTTTAACTTCATACTCAGTGGACTTCCCCTCTTAGATCAAGCTCATAATATTCACGAGCTTACTGTCATCTTTTTAAGCATCCTTTACTTGTTGTACTAAACTCGATTTTAATTACAATTTAGCTAAAAGTGCTCAGTCATCCATGCATTTTAACTTAACATTCATAGCTTTCATGGCTAATATAAATTTCCTACTCAAAGCATCAGCTACCACATTGGCTTGGCTCAGATGGTAGTCAATAAGGCAATCATAATCCTTAATCAACTCCATTTATCTGCATTGCCTCAAATTTAACTCATTTTGTATAAGTAGGTATTTCAAACTCTCATGATTAGTGTGCACATAGCATTCTCTCTATAGAGATAATGTCTCCATATCTTTAAAGCAAAAATAATTGATGCAAGCTCTAAATCATGTGTTAGATAATTCATTTCATGTAGATTCAATTTTCTGGATACATATGCTACAACCTTGCCATTTTGAATTATAACACACCCAAGTCTATTATGAGAAACATCATTATAGATAATGAAGTCTTTTCTTGACACTAGCTATGTAAGAATAATAGCTTTTGTCAATATTATCTTTAGCTTATCAAAACTTTCTTGACATTTGTCATCCTATATGAATTTAACATTTTTATGTAATAGACATGTCATAGGTGCTGCAATCATCAAAAATTCCTTGACAAACTGCCTATAATAGCCAGTTAAACTTAAGAAACTTTTAATCTTAGTCATGTTTCTAGGTGGATTCTACTCTAACATCGCTTTTATTTTACTTGGGTCAACCCAAATGCCACCTACAAAAGTAATATGTCCTAAGAAAGGCACTTCATTAAGCAAAAACTCATGCTTACTTAGCTTGGCATAAAGCTTTTTATTCCTTAAGGTTGTAAGACTAATCTAAGATACTTCTCATGTTCTTTCTTGTTCTTGGAATACACCAGATTATCATCTATAAAGACCACTACAAACCGATCTAGATAAGGTCTGAAGATTTTATCCATTAAGTCCATGAAGGCTACTAGAGCATTGGTAAGCCCAAATGGCATTACCAAGAACTCATAGTGTCCATACCTAGTCTGAAAAGTTATTTTTGGCACATCTACATTCTTAACCCTCAATTGATAATAACCTGATCTAGGGTCAATTTTAGAAAAGACACTCGCTCCCCTAAGTTGATCAAATAAGTAATTGATGTGGGGTAATGGGTATTTATTTTTTATTGTCACTTTGTTCAGCTATTTATAATCTATACATAACCGTAAGGAACCATCCTTTTTCTTTAAAAATAGTACCAATACTCCCTAAGGTGAAACACTCAGTCTAATGAACCCTGTATCTAATAACTGTTGTAGTTGCATATTCAATTCTTTTAGCTTTGTAGGATCTATTCTATATGGAGCTATATAGACTAGTGCAGTGCCAAGGTAAACCTCAATCCTAAACTCAAGCTCCCCTTCTGATGGTAAATTGAGTAGCTCATCTGGGACTACATTTGGAAACTCTAACATTATAGGTATCTAACTAGCATTTGATTCTGCCTTCTTTATATAAAATACATGAGCCAAGTAAGCTTGACATCTTTTCTTTATCATTCGCTTTGCTGCTGTTGCTGAAATGACATTAGACAAGAAGTCTATTCTTTCACCAACTATTGTGATTTTAGGCCCATTTACTATCTTAAGTGTAAGACTTTTCTATCTGTAATCTATTATTGCATGGTGTTTAGACAGTTAGTCCATGTCTAAGATTATATCGAACTCATCAAATGACAACTCAATAAGGTCTGTAGGAAATTTAGGCCTTTAAACTATCAAACAACATTCTTTTTATACCTTGATTACTACCATATGCTACCCTATAGGGTTACTAACCATAATGTCTATGTCAAACTATCTTGACTCTAACCCTTTATCCTATGCTTGTGTTATGCAAATATATAAGTGTGTAGACCTCAGGTCAATCAAAGCTAAAGTAGGTAATTCAAAAAGATAAAATATACCTATAAGCATTATGAGAATCTGCCTCCTCCCAAGCCCAAATGGCATACCGATAAGCTGGAGCTTTAACCTCAGCTCTATCAATAATCTCTGAATTACCCCTTTAGCTACCTCCTACTTTGTCACCTTTATCTCCTTTTTATCCTCTGGTACGAGCTAGTGATGAAGCCTGGAATTAGGTAATATTCACTAATCTCTTAGGACAATCTTTTTGAAAATGATCCTTAGACCTATATTTATAGCATGCTCCCGTTATTGTCTTCCAATAGATAGCCCTATTTCCTTTACCACAATGCTCATATAGGGCTGGTGCACTCCTAGCATTGGAGATGGGTGCACTAACAGCTTGTGTCTATTGTCTAGACTTGGCCGGCAAACCTTACCTAGATTTTTGAGTATGAACCTATCTCTATGTTTGCTAGGTAACTTGATTCCCTTTTTGCCTCTTGCCTGTCTTAGGGGAAAAACTAGCTTGGCCTTGAGTGAATGACCTCTTTTTCTAAAAGCTTTCCCTTTTCTCCTTCTTTATTTCTTTGATTGCGTACACTGCTCCTACAAGAGAAGGGAATTCTCTAATCTTTATAGCTATTACATGTAATTTGATATCATGATTAAGTCCCTTCTCAATTCTTTTGCACCTTTCTATCTTGGTGGGCACAATCTCCTTAACATATCTACTTAATCTGGAAAACTCTTTCTCATATTTAGAAATAGAATTATGCATCTATTTTAGGTCTAAGAATTCTTACTACTTCTTCAAATAATTTTTAGTGATGTACTTCTTTTTGAATTCCTCTAGGAATAACTCCCATGTTACCTCTTTTAGTGCCTTATGTTCACAAAGAGTCTCCCACTATTTGAAAGCTTCTTTTTGTAACAAGGATATTACATAAATGACATTGTTTTCTGGTATGCATCCAATTGCTGAAGAATTCTCATAGTTTTTTCTAACAATATTTAGATGTGGCTAAAAATCACGCTGCAAACCCTTAAAATATACTGCTCAATTTTTCTTAACAATTTTTAAATAAGTCTTTTGGAGGGCTCATGAAGGTAGAGGTGGCTGCACTGGTGGTGGAGGAGGTGTAACTACTACTATAGCCTATCTAAGTAAATCAACCATTTACTAGAGCGAGGTTGGTTAGGCTAAAGCTACCTGTCTAGCTGCATTTGGTGTAGAAGACTCGGTCCTTTTAACCATAGTAACTGTTGTAGGAGCATGGATTTCTACCTCTTTTTCACCACATGGCAGTGTAGATTCACTCATTTTTAGTTTATACAAAAGAACAACTCATAAGCCTTAAGTAGTGTAGATTTATATGATGCATGATCTTAGACCCAAGACACTCATATGCAACCCTTGTATATCGAGAAACACCTAAAACCTGCTCTGATACCACCAAATGTGATGCCCCTTACCCAATTCAATCGCTAGACCCGAATGAGACACACAATCGATATATGACTCATTTTAAAACCACTTTACTTAAAAACCTATTTATTTAAAACTTGTCTAGCTTATAAAATCCTTTAGTTTTGGGTTTTAATCACAACCTTATTAAGGTGCATTATTAAAGATCGTTGCTTGAAAATTTGATAGCATAAATAATCGAAATCACACACTTGTAACATGATCATTTTTATTACCCCAACCTACTCATCAGCCACAATAACCACAATCAATCATATTAGGACCATAAGAGCCATATATTCACATCATAAACACATTTACATATAGTTATATATACATACATCCACATCACATCCTTACAAAAGTTACAAAATAATTACATATACAAGTTTAGGCCTAATCTTTAGCATTACACATGAGCGCCTTTCTATATGATACAAAATATATATACACAGAACAAAAGTCCATACCAAAATGATACAACTCATTTGATCTACATTGCTTGGCTTGAGGCTTCACTTTGATTGATTATCTTTTACCTATGCATCATAAAACAATGATGCTCTACGCATAAAGCTTAATGGTTTATTTAATAAAATATTCATAATAACATATTTATAAGTATTCATAATGGTAATATAATTCATGCATAGCTTACAAGTATTTTATAAGAACATGCAAGTGTTAAAGCTTATTGCATGCAAGTTATATTCAGCTAGTATCTTTTAACCATATTTATATTCTTCATTGCCCTTTTATGCTATCGAATAATTTTTAATTTGATTAATTAGTTATGTAGCCCATATTCGATAGCCATAAATCCCAATACTGCATAATGGGATATCAACCATAGAAGTCTCCTCAAATGTGTAGTGGCCTACACTTTAAACCTCATAAAGGCTGCACCTGTACAAGTATATGTGCAATGGCCATATGGACCTCATGACAGCTACACCTGTATGAGTATGTATGTAGTGGCCCTATTGGACCTCACTACGGCTGCACTAACATGAAACATATATCAATAAATGTATGTATGTATAGTGGCCCCATTGGACCACACGGCTGCTGCACCAGCAGAAAGAGACACTGAAGCATCCTAGCAACTGCTAAAACTCTCTAGTTCACCAGTCAACCTATTTAGTCTAAGTTGTCTAACTCATATGGGTTATCACCATGTTTCATTTAATTTCAAATACATTTACATAGTTTACATACATTTTACATGTTTTTTTTAATCCGCACATAACCCATTTATGGTAATATGTTCTTTAATTCATATAATTTAATTATATGTGACTTCTTATACCAATTGAACACATGACATACTAATATCATACATCCACCATATTTCCATGATTATACATAAGTTTTCCTCCTTTATAACAAATAAAATCAAAGCCAATTGTTCCTTGCTTTACACTATGAATTACAATTATCAAAATTTAGTGGCCATTCTTGCTAAGATAAATTAACACCTTCAATTTCATTATCATACATATAATTCTTTCTTATCTATCCCATCTAACAACTTAGGATCCCAACACAATTTGAAGCTTTCAAGCTTTATATGTCATTACTTAACTCCATACCAATATTCAATTAGTGTCTACATCATATATGAACTAAACTTTCATATTAAGCCATAACACACACAATTTCACATCATTCGACCACATGAGGTCATATACATGTCTATTAAATTTTATCTCATTTTCCAATCAAATCATCAATTAAACATCCAATTAACCTTACTTAATCATCAATTTTAATTGTTCATGATTTTTCACAAAATAAGTACATAGCAATTGATTACATACGCACTTGAATTTATGGAAAACACACACACATCATATATTTTATTGAATACACTTACAATTGATGTTAATGGCCTTAATTAAACATTTTTATACCTTCTTCTTCCCTTTTCCTTAACTTAAATCAAGTTTCTCTACAAACATAATGCAATTTAACTTAGAAAAATTCCAAATAAATTCTAGGCAATCTCAAACTTGAAATTGATAAAGAAATGTTCATTTGGCCTCAAAATACACATTAGAAAAATATAAAACCTTATAATTGAACACATATATAGATTAAGGTCACTATTCATATCAACTTAAATTCCCTCAATTATCCCCAAAATCAACCCTCCTCTTTATTTTCTCTCACTAAATTCTTAGTTTAAAGGTCTTAAGGGACTAATTTGGATTAGAATTGAGATATAAGTGTCTTGATTTAGTGGAGGAAAGAAATAAAAATGGAGGTTAGAGGTGGTGGTTATGGTATCAGCTTAGAAGAGGTAGAAGAAGATAAAGGGTTCTCTTTCTTATGGCTAATTTAATTGAATTTGACCCCTTTATAGTGCATTTGATCAAGGGCTCTCAACATGCGACATGTGCAATTTAATAGCCACCATAATTCATCATTTTCTTATGTTCTTTTAAATGATTTTACTTACTTTAAATCTCCAATTAATCCTCTTTAAAGCCCCATAAATTCAATTAATACATGACTTATAAGTTTAGAGAAAACTGTACTTGAAAATTGAGAGGAACAAAATTAATTAAATAGCTTAATTCTCATTCAATTTTTATGAATTGCTTCTTGATCTTCAAAAATTCCAATTCTATTACCAATGGACTATTTATAACTTTTAAGCATCAGGTCATGCCATTCTCGTGTATTTTGAGCAAAAATGAAATATTTTACAGTTTAACTTAAACTAGGTTACCATTCTCAAAGCACCGTCATAAAAAATTTGCTTGCATTTTTTACCATCTAAATGATTTCATTTTCGTTTCAAATTTTGCCCAAAAATATATTCTAATTAATACTTCTATTTGGTCACATTAGTGTAACTCGAGTCTTAACAAATACTATTCATGCTTTAAGAATTACTATTTATAAAACCAAGATTTTTTAGCATTACACATCTTATTCATGCTTTATTTTCATATGCATAATCTTACCTTACTTACCTTGATGGTGATCGCCTTTATACATAAACATGATTCAAGATTTCATGAAATTTTGGTAAATAGATTATATTGATTATATAGTCACATTACATGTAAACAAGTAGAGTATGATATCATAATAACATGACATTAGTGAGCTAAGTTCATTTTAATATTTAACATTCATGATTATTAGTCTTTTTTTATGCATCCTAATGTAACTTAAACCTCTATAGAGTGGATAACAAGTTGTATAGTGTCCGTTGAACTTATAAGTCTGTACTCGCAAATCAGTGTGTCACATGTACACAATTACACCAATTCTCACTGAGCTTACACGGCTCTGCCTGCAGAGTAAATAATTGTACAGTGCATGCGGGGCTTATAGCTATACCTATAACAATGATATTAATAATATTAATAATAATATAGTACTGCTAAGACCCTATTAGTATGCTAACCTTTTTGAATGCTATTATTAGACTAAATGTATATGAGTTGTACAAAGTTTTTACATATATTGTATAGTAGTTGTATAACATGTTCTTTCTATCAAGGCATATAAATAATTGTATATCAATGTGCCATTATAAAGCCTCATGCCAAAAAGCAAAACAATAAACTCAATAGCTTAATATTATTCATTCGCATGACATATATATATTATATATAATTACATTTAACTTATCATTTTTTGTTAACCATGTCATGAAGTTAAATGTAAGTCAACATATGCCATAAATTCATTATTCACT
>CANXYI011518790.1:0-16004 GCA_948208565.1 Hura crepitans
ACAAATCAAAAGATAAGATGCATTAACGAATTAAAGATGATAGCACCTTCTTCATTTCTCATGGCACTGGAAAAATGCCATATATATATATATATATATATAGAATAGGAAAAAATTTCTTTAAATTTGATATAAAGATGAAAATTATTATATGTAAAAATAATTTAAAAAAATTTAAATTTAATCCATAATACATTAATCAATAGAAAGTTATTATATATGAATATAATTAATTTTTTTCATAAATGATAATTTTTTATTGATCGATCTATTATGAACTAGATTGACGGAAGAAAAATCTATGTATAGTATATATAGGTCACACCAAAATCAACCTAGCTTTGCTTAGGTGCTATATTAAACAAGATTCCAGCTTAATAAACATTATTTAGTCATCATCAACTTATAAATAAATTAAATTATTTTTCTTTACATGTCATCTTACCTTTCCGATATCTAACAATCGAAATAAAAACTGCCACGTGGCCACTTTTTTACCCGGTCATACAATTCGGTGATTGATACTATTTTATGTATATTTATATAACTTTTCTTTTTTTTTTTTTTTTAATTCTTTTTTAGTGACTTGACTAGCCAATCCATCAAAGTTACATATAAAATTAATTTTCTTCAGACAGAGAGAAAATTAAGGTCATACAAAATTCCAAATATATTTTGTCACTTTGGCCTTCTCTCTTCATCCCACCACCACACTAGCAATTTTTCTTCACCCTAAAAAATAATCTAAATGAATAATCACCCATTATTTTTTTTTTATTATTAATTAAAGAGGGTTAGGTTTTTTCTTCTTCCGTCTTCCAAAAGATCGACGATCCATTTTTGGAGATGTTTTCTTTTTCCTAAACTACATTATCAACACAAAAAGATGCATATAATCAAGCAAATTAAATGATTTATTATACCATAATTTTTAAGTATCACATAAATAAAATATTATAGAAAGTAAGGAATAAAATATAAGTGGCCAAAAGGACTCAAAACCCACTTTTAATGGAATGGAATTAATTAAAATATGATTGAGTAACATGTTATATATGTGTTGAGACAGGTAGCTAGAAGGTGATATCAGAGTTATGTGCATGGCTTTTAAGCCACACAAGGCAAATGAAAATTGAGATTTAAATTCTAATTTCCCCTCCCCCCCCAAAAAAAAAAATTGAAGAAACAAACAGAACAGCTAATATAAATAATGATATCTCCTGGATTGGTATACTATAGTATTTACTTAATGGCATTTTCAATAAATAATAATAATATTTTTAAAAATATAGTAAGTTCCTGTGCCGAAACACGAGGCAACCACCTTCCAACTATTGACAATTATATCGTGTATGGGAGTGGCTCGGTTAGAGTAAGAGATGTTGAATAGAAATTTTCATTTTTTTTATATAAAAATTCTTGTTCAATTTAGTGATACATACACGTCTATTAATGGAAGAAAGAATAATATATTATTATATAAAAATAATTTTTGAATGCGAAAGCTACGTTTCTTGTGTAACAGTAATTAATTATTGTCTGTCTTTATAAATGAACGTATACATCAATCATAGATGTATTTCTTATGTTATAGACCCGTATTTAACTCACTTCAAAAGCTAGTTCAAAGGGAGAGGATTGCACATACCATTATAAAGTCTGGAGCGTGAGTATATGCAGACACCTACGGATGGCCCCAACATTGCAACTGGTGGCTCTAATACCATGTTAAGAAAATGGACTCGTGCCTAACTCACCCCAAAAACTAGCTCAAAGGAAGATGACTGCATATACTATTATAAAAAGCACAACTATCTCATAATTAACCGATGTACAATATTCAACAATTCATATAAATTTTGATTTAAGATGCAGCAAATTGTGGTACTTCGCATTATTTTAATGTGTTTAAGTAGTGGTATTTCTAGCTAGTATATATATTGAATTAATACTTAATTATAATTTTTATTTCTTAAAATAATGGACCTCACATGTTGGATTGATTATGATATTTACTAGTCATGTGAGAGTGAAAGATTATATTACTTCAATATCTGAATATTTTTTTAATGTACATATGTTAGTATAAAATACAAAGAAACTCGTATGGATTAAAGAAAGTGGTTAATTTTTTTTTTTATTATTATTTTTAAGGGTCTTTGAGTGGAGAAGCTAATAAAATTACTTAAAATTCTTGTTTTTACTTGTGGAAATTCTAGAGGGTGACTTTGATGGTCAAAGTACGTAAACATATATTTTTTTTTTAAAAAAAAAAGCAAATTCCATTTTACTAACAATAGGATTATCGGAAAATAATTATGATAGAAGAAAACACGTTCCATGATTTATGGTATTAATATGTCAATTAGATTGTACTTTTACAGAACAAGGCATAGGAAAGATTCTTTACATTGTCGGCATTTCGTCATAAACGTTTTTCGTGTTGTTCCTATCAGCTTTGACTCCCATCCATTTACCAAAACTACACATTAAAAAGTTAATAGAGAAAAAATTTATTATCAACTGTTTTAATTTTTTTTAATTATAAAATTCAAATTTGATATCTTATTTACGAAATCGTAACGTAATCCACGATTCTGCCCACCAGTTGAGCCAAAGTTTAGGGGGCAATTAGGGAAAATGGGTCCAGGAGAGCACTATATATATATATATATAATCAACAAGATGATTAGGAATAGGTGGTTAAAGGATGTTTCTTTTATCTTTTATATAATTAATTAGTACAAGTTAATTACCTCTAGATTCTTTACGATCAGCATTAATGAGATATTCAGTGCTATTCAATCTAGACATTGAAATCTCTGTAGTTGTGGGATTAGGAAGTGACCCACCCCCAATCCCTTGATGCAACTATACTTTATAATTTCGATCATAAAGTGCTATTAATTAAATTTAGGGACTGTCTCTATTTGGAAGTCACTTGCGTAATTCTAATTTTTTAAATATTTTTTTATTGAATTATTGACTTTTTATCGCATTATTTTACATCATTAAATAAATATTTTAATTTTTATTGAGTGAAAAATTAAATTCAATCGAAAAAAGTGGTAGTTCAAATAAAAAAAATTGCATGTTGAACCATATGACGAAAATCTTCCCAATATATAGGGAAAGAAATATTATAAAAAAAAAAAATCCAATTGCTTAATATTCATAAACTATAAGTAGTGACACCCTCTTCATAGAGAATCTTCCTCCTCAAAATCTTACCTGGCGATTAGTTTATCATCAGCTAATTAATTAGGTATTTATGTTAAACTTTATAATTAATAAGGTTGATGTGTATCCAGAGCTGCACATCGTGCTGCTTAATCCTGAACTATTAATAGTTGCAACTTGGTGTTATGATGTGTTTATTGCCTTGATTATAGTTGCTTCTTAGTGCTTTAACCTATTATTTTCCAGACTAGCAGCCAATCAAGTGGGAATTTCGTTTTATTTATTTATTTATGATTTGCATTAACTGAAATTAATTTTATTTTACATAGGATTTAGGATGAACAGGTGAGAAGAAGATGAGACTATGAAAAGCCAAGTACATAAGCATCAACACCTGGACCAAACTCGGGCAAATCACAACCACCCTTTCAGTTATGTGTAAATACAGTAGGTCCAGTACGGTAGGGTTTCACTTGGAATCCTATTACTTTCTTCCTGGGTTATTAATTGCACATCTCAAACCTCTTTTTTTTTTTTTTTAGAAAAATCAATTCAGAATTCTTTTATATAAATAGAGAAAAAGTGAGAGACATCAATTTCTAGGAGTGCTAAGAGACTAATTCGTAATTTTCGTCTACTTTAAGGATATAAACCTGAGCAATCAAACATTCACTTATTTTGATTTAAAATTTTGTGTGATAAGCATGGATTTGCTCTTTACGCCTTTTTCTTTTCAAATAAACTTTTTCTTTCTGATTGCTTACGACAATAGTAGCTTTTCAATTGAAAAGTTATAATTTACTTTAAGCGGATGGGCTGTACGATAAATTATGATAATTGAATTAGATGGTAATATCTTCTTAACAAAGTCATTAAAATTTTTCTCTTTGAAACTCATCCGTAATTTAAAGATTCAAATTTTTTTATTTTAAAAAATTAGACTCTTAATCTTTGATCCTCCTATCAAAACCGGAGTTTCATGTTTTTTTAGGAAAGGAACAGAGAAAAAACAAAGAATAGCATACGCATGTGCCATTTTACACGCCATGTGAATACCCAATTCGTCAGGCTAACTTTCCAAATATAGAATATTTAAAATGAAGATAAACGAAAATTAAGGATTAGATTTGTCAAAGAAGAATTTCTGAGTTCAAAATGAAATGATTCAATTGAAGATAAATACGATTTCTAAGCAATACACAAACAGGAATAATTAAGAAAGAAAATGAATCTGGTTGGAAAAGTAACAAAAAAATAGAAGAAAATGAAATTTCTCATTTTCATTCCAAAGTCTTAAATTTAAATATTAAAAAATGAGCTAATAAATATGAATTTATAAATACTATACATTCATTTTTTTTAAAAAATGAATTATAATAATTTATGGGATGAATGGATTTGGATACTATGTGTAAACATAAAAAAAAAAAAGAGGAAAGGGGAAGCGTGGCAACGTCGGCGCGTAGGCATTGATATTGATATAAAAAGGAGACCAATTACACCAATTTTCATTCCATACTTTTTGGCCTTAGAGCTTTCAAGTGACAGGAGACTCCCCAACGCTACACAACAAACTCGTTCTCCTTTTTATCTCTCTCTCTCTCTCTTTCTTTGATCTTAATTAATTTACCAAACACTAAATCCTAATTCAAGCAAATTGCATTTGCTTCGATTTTTTTTTCCACTTATGGAAAATCACCAGAAATCAAGATTCAGACGTGTCTGTGTTTTTTGTGGTAGTAGCCCTGGCAAGAATCCTAGTTACCAGCTTGCCGCTATTCAACTTGGCCAGCAACTGGTATTGTCTTTTTTCGATTCTTGTTTTCTTTTTATGATATTTTTTGCCCTCTTGATCATGTTGATTATTGGGTTATTAACCTTCTCAAGAACTGAGAACTGTTTTCCTTCAAGATAAAACTTTGAACTCAAAATTTTATCTAATGACTACATAATTCAGTAGCAGAGCAAAGCAGAGATCATCGCAGGCCTCTTTTTTTCAGGATTCTTAGCTTGATCAACTCGGACAGGAACTTGTGTTTTTGTCTATCCTTTTAGTGATTTTTTTGCTATTAATCTTTTCGATTAGTGGGTAGTTATCATTCCTAAGAATTGAGAATTGTTTCTTCTGAAAAATAAAACTTTGAAACTCAAGAAATTAGCTTAAAAGAATAAGAGAGCAAAAACAGAGCCCTACGCATGTTCTGCTGGATTTTGAGCTTGTTTTGTTGTTCTCCTCCAACCTTACAAAAATTGAATTAGAAAGGCACTATTTTATTCAAACAGGTAATTTAGTTAAAATTAATAATGAAAATAACAATTGTTGCAGGTGGAAAGGAACATTGACTTAGTTTATGGAGGAGGAAGCATTGGTCTGATGGGTCTGGTCTCTCAAGCTGTTTACGACGGTGGCCGCCATGTCTTGGGGTAATATAAAAATCTCTCTTCCCTGTCACTCCTTTTTCTAATAAATGTCCGACTTGGATCTCATATTCTCGAGTTAGTACCATTATGCTAAAATCATTGATACTATGGCTTCTTATTAGGTATATACTTGAATTTCGATTCTCATTGTGCTCTCTTTTTGTTGCAGAGTGATACCTAAGACTCTTATGCCGAGAGAGGTAACGAATCGAATATTCATAATCACAAGTTTAATCCATTTAATCACGAGCTAACACATGCTGATTATCGTATACCTTTTTGTTAATTATATCAGATTACCGGAGAGCCAGTAGGGGAGGTAAGAGCAGTATCAGGAATGCACCAACGCAAGGCAGAAATGGCTCGTCAAGCTGATGCTTTTATAGCCCTACCAGGTAAATTTATTAATCATCAATTGTGCTGAAATTTCAAATTTATTAAGAAAATAAACCCTAATCCTTTATTATTTTAATATAAAAGTCAACAAATTTAAGATTTTTAGACTCCCAAGATAACCGTGGCTATCCAATCAAACTAACCGAAACAGGTGGTTATGGAACCTTAGAGGAACTTCTGGAAGTCATCACTTGGGCTCAGCTCGGAATTCATGAAAAGCCGGTAACTGCAATTATTTTTTTCTTTATTAAATAAATTCCCATTTTCATATTGAATACTTTTATCCAGTACATAGAAGAAAAAAAACTGAAAGAAATATTAAAAATATATATATATTTTTTTTTCTGAAAACCAAAATTTCAGGTAGGACTGTTGAATGTGGATGGGTACTACAACTCACTGTTGTCATTCATAGACAAAGCAGTGGACGAAGGATTCATAACACCGGCAGCCCGTCACATAATTGTGTCTGCCCAAACTGCCCAGGAACTCATCTCCAAGCTCGAGGTACAACCTCCTCAGCCCTCCCTTACCTTGTCATTTTCGAAAAATTATTGTGTTTTTTTTTATCAAAAGAAAAAAAAATTGTAATTACAATTTATTTTTTCTTTTGGAAAATGATTCAGATAGCAACTGCGCATGGTGCGCACGTTTTCTCCACCTTATTTACCAATATTTTCTCACTCTTTATTTTTTTTTTATATAACTGGCAGCAATTCGAATAGCATCCGTCATACTTATAAAAATAAGAATTAATGTGCGTACATAAATTTATTATTATTATAATTATTATATTATTAACTGGATTTTTAAATGAATTTATATTTACCAGGAACACATGAATTCTGAATTTTGAAATTAAACAGGAATATGAGCCGAGGCACTCGGGAGTGGCTCCTAAGCTAAGCTGGGAGATGGAGCAACAACTGGGCTATACATTAAAGTCAGATATTGCTCGTTGACATTATCAAATACATATATTTATATAGATAATATGACAATGGAAAGGATTGGTGACTACTGAATTAGCTGATTTTCTAATTTTAATTTAAATTAATACCCCACCAATTATGTAGATGTGAGCTCCACAGATAGAAGTGTCCTTCCTTCCACAGTTATTTTAGTCAGCTGTGATTTATTTATTTTTTTTTGTTTTTCAAAAAAAATCATTATTTATTGTTTTTCAATTGATTAAATTATGAGCTGGCCTGGATCTACCAGACCAACGATTTCATTACTAGTTGTTGATGCTGGGCGGTGATCACCAATTGTGTATAATTTCGATTTTTATTATAATCTGGAACGATGTATCTCAGATCCAAATTGTGATTCATGTCTACTCTCAAAATGGATTGTGAATGCGTATTAAAAAGAAAATTAGTTGTTTGTTATACCAGTAAATTTAGAACAAAAGAAATGAGGATAGAAAGGACGCCTGTCCTTTAACCGTACAAAGAAGGGGCAGAACAGGGCAAATGGCCCCATACCAATGGAGACAACAAGTGGAGCCGGAAAAGAAGAAAGTTATGGCGGAGAAGGAATGGCTTCTCCTCTTCTTCTTCCTTGTGGCCTCATATCCTGTCCTTGATATTTGATTGATAAGGGTCTAGGGGTAATGTACTTGTTAGTGCCCACACGTGAGCATGTCATTTGATCTCTCTTTGTTTTTTGTTTTTGTTCGTGGTGGTTTGGATGTTCCTTTTCTTTTTCTTCTACTTCCCTTTTTTTGAAAAAAAAAAATCAATGTATCAGTGATTGTTAATTAAAATTTTAAACTGTTTTCTTACAATTTTATCAACCATCTTCACGGATTACTACGATTCATCCTTTTTGAACTCAAATTATGTTAAGCTGTTCTCCACTAATACGAGATAATGAGACTATTATACATCAACTTTCCTACATAAATTATATTATCTTTCTTTATTCGTATTAATTATTGTTTATATATTATTTCCTTTAATCCAAAAATCAATGTAATCAATGATTATCAGCGCTTCAGTGAAATGGAGTATTCACTTTCTTGGTGGAGTCAATTCAGAAACAGACAGCACGAGATCTAAAGCAATGATTATTGAAAAGCACGGGCATTATTAATTTACAATTATCATGCGGGAGTTTCTGCATTCATACTGTCTATGGAAAATGTCCACTTTCAACTTTAATGGTAAACAACACCACCACCACTTGTCATTGAAAATTGAAAGGAGGAAATTCTGAAGTAAACTACTTCACGAAAAAGGGTACATAATCAGAAAAAAAAAAAGCCATATAATACATTTAAGATTCAAGTAATTTGAATACAAACCGTGACTCTTACAGCTACGTATGATACAAACCAAACATGTTACTAGGTATCTACTCAATATGACTTAGGTGAAGGATTCAAGTGCTGAAGAGGTGGTGACCAAACTTGAAAGCAGGCCAACAATAATTGCACTGTTATATGTGCTTGGTTCCCCTTGCATCGAGTTGTTCCTAGAATCTACATATGATTCATTTAGGAAAGGTCCACCCACAAGTCCTCCAACAGCTACGTTTGGATTAGGATCTTCCTCGTCCAGCCATCTCCAGCCATCTTTGCAGCCCGTTGTTGCGTCAGCTGGGATTGAAGCTCCCCTGTGGTGCACATACTGCGGGTACTTATCGCCATACCCGACAAGATAGCTCATTTTCGTAGGATTGTTGCCCAAGACATAATCAGCCTGGATGAACATGTATATTATCAGGTTTAGAAGCTTTGGAATTACCAGACAAAGTAATTTAGCAAAGTCTGAATCAAACAGCATATGTGTGAGTCCTACCAAGTAGAAGAGGATCAGTTTACCTGGGATTTTGCAAATTTCCGTAGATCTGATGGTTTGAATGATTGTCCATTGCATGACAGTGATGCGGTCTTCGATGTAAGCATGTAATCACTGTATAGAGATGCTAAAAATGCAGAAGCAACAGGATGTTGCAGAGCATTCCATTCACTGACCCATATAAGTCCCCCTGAAACCAAGAAAGAGGACAATGTTAGACAGAGGAGATCATATGAAGAGAACTCCGCAATTCAAAATGAAATAGCGCATCAAAACAATCAGCAAGAAATTTTTTTTTTCATATTGAACCATCATGATCTTTTAGAACCATGCAGAATGTTGAAGTAATCATTAACGTCTAAAGCTTTTCTTGTGGTTAACTATCTTGACAGCAAGCAAAAGCTGCTACTCTACACAATAAGATACTCGATAACAACTGATGAATAATCAAATAATCAATTTCGTTATAAACAAGCAGAAGGCATTAGTTGCCGGACAGATCTTGATAAAGGCATAGATTACTAATTTTCCTTGGTTATATCTTTTACATCATGACCAGCCCTCCATTTACCTTTCCTTGCATCTATTGTTATATATAGTTCCTCTTCTCAAAAGCAAAAGGTAAGTAAAACCACAATTCATGCATGCATTCTTAGAGAAATATATGATCCTTTGATAGGTGTCCAAGGCGCACCTGGTCCTAATTGATATTGATTTGATAGTTTTAGTTTGACAAGCAGCATGACTATGAAAAAGTAGATGGAAAACATGATAACTACAATGTTTGTGCAAACTGCCAAGTCCCCCAGGAACTTAATTTAGATAAAAACTTGGAGAAAACATCCAGTTTTTGCGTCCTACTCTTATATAACCTACTCATAATTCAAAGAAGAACATTACCGTCAGTTCTACTGCTTGTGGCTGTTGGAGAATCTGGTATAAGGCCGCACATCACGGCTTCAGCAGTTTTCCTATACATCTGAAGGCCTGAGTTTGAGGCGTCTTTCTCCACAAAGAAAGTTAATCGGGATAGCAGAACCTGCATCAAAATAGAATATATTTTTCATCTAAGATAAAGAAACAGGCTAATTGAGTCCCAAAAGGAAAAGGATATTGAGCTAGACACAACACTATTACATAATATTTTCGGGAAGAGACAGTGAATTCTAAATGTGCCTAATGCAAAAATAAAATCAAGCAATGACACATGTTTGCTAAGATGTTACACATCTCAATTTGACTACAGTTTCAACCACAATATCAATGTCTGCAATATGAAATTCTGTCCTGCTTTATGACTTCTAGGGAACGGAGGAGAAGAAATTGCCTGACAAAAGGATAGATCCAATCACATATTATTGTTGATCGGTGCAAAGTTCAACCCATATACATAAGGTAATTTACTCATTTTTTTCCGACTTGAAATATGATAAGTTATTAGCTGCTTCACAATGTCTGAAATTTTGTCCTTCTGTTTGCAAAATTCATGGTTATCCGTGAGTACCAGAACTACAAGGCAAACTTCTTTTCATTATTTAGGAGGAAAATGAGGTGTTAAACAAAAGTAACTTTCCTCCCCATATGTGGACAATGGATTTAGGCTCAAGAAACATGACAGGGACCATTAGAAAGACAACTACCATTGCGAAATATAGGATCAAAAGCTGTTATCTGCATTGGTTAACTAGAAGACTGTAGTGCAACTTATGATGGCTTATGCAATTTTCAACCTCTGAGCTAGTTTTTGAGGTTGGGTTAGGCCAAGTCCATTTTCTCAACAAAAGCAATGCAGATGCCATCTAATCAATATCAGTTTAAAATTTGCCTTGCTTGCCCGAAAACATATCATAATAGAAAGAGAAACCATGTTATACGCTATACTCCAGATACAGACAAACATGTAGATCAAAAGGATGCGGAGATCAACTCATTTAGATTTCATCAAGATTACTTGAAAGCACAGTGAATGGATTTAAAAAAAATGTGGGATCCAATTGCTAATAACTGTAGAGGTATTAAATTCTATATCATGGGAAAATCAAAGATATACCTGTGTTCCTGCTAGCTTATTGTCCCAGCTAAACCATGTTGGATTTCCAAAGTTTGCATAGTTTTTGCCATTTTGACCAGTTATAAATTGAAGGTACGTTTTGTCCCCTGTTGCATGATAGAGCCAAGTAGCAGCCCACAGGAGTTCATCCCCATATCCTGTTGAATTGTAAAAGTTTGCAACTTCGGGGATGCTCTCACTATAAGAACCTCTATGTTCATCGGCAAAAGTAAACAATTGTTTGGCATGTCGAAGGAGTGTGGTGGAATATGCGGGGTCGCTTTTCTTAAACACCAGTGATGCCGAAGCCAAAGCGGCTGCAGTTTCAGCAGCAACCTCTGTCCCTGGAGAAGATGTGTTCACCTGAGTAAGAGGTCTCTTTTCACTCATGTCCTCAGGCCTGTCCCAACAACCATGATCTGTCTTAGGGTCACCAACCTGTGCAAAGTGGAAAAATCAATTTTCACAGGCTTGATTCATTATGAAATAGATTCTACAACTCATCAAATAAGCATTTGCAATTAGGATTCATCACAAATACATTTGTGAAGTAAAACAGTTTGGAATTGGAATTAAATAGTGACCTGAACGATTAGCACATTGTCTGAAGGATGGGCAGTGACAAGGTAATCAGTTATCCATTTAAGGGTATCTTGAGCGGGTTCTAACTGATTAACTGCGTCCATCTGATCTCCATATTCAAGGATGGCCCAAGACAACACTGTGGCAGTAAAAGCCATTGGAAAACCGAACTTCATATGATCTCCTGCATCATACATGCCCTTTGATAGGTCCAATTTTGCTTCACTTCCATCCTTAAGACCTGAATCCCCTCTCCAAGATATCTTGTTGTCCACCAACTTACCAGCTGCATTAATGTGTAAAAAATAAAATAAAAAATTAAAAAAAAAACATTTGCATAAAATAATAATAATAAAAAAAGAGGATGTGAAATCGAGCAGAGAAGTACACTTTTGGATATCGAAGAATTGCATAGCAATTTTTAGAGCGTCACTGTACTTCTTCTCTATAGCGCCAGGAGGCCCTGGAACAGGAGCCGCCTCATCGGACTTACTAGTTTTCTTTTTAACAGTGTAAACGATGGCAACCACAACCAATGCCAATACCACAGCGACAATAAACCAACCGCAGAAACCCCGTGATCTCGATTTCTCTCCCATTTCTGGCAATGCGAGCTTTATATCGCCACCTGATCACTCAAAACCTTATAAAGAACAAATCTTTAAGGTCTGCAAGTCTAGATCTATCATACATACAAAGTTACGATCAATGGGAAAGTAATTCTAAGATTAAAGAAGCTGTTTATGAGCTCGCATTCGGCAATGCGAGAAAGATTTCAGGAGAAACGAATAAATCCGTGGTTTATAGTCGGAGCTCAAATGGCTCAGCAATTTCCATCTGTCTCGAGCTGCCCCTTTGGTGTTAAACAAAAAAAATAGCAGGAAAATGATGGTTTAGGCACTATTGATCCTAATCAAGGGACAGTTTCAAGTTGGATCTGGGCCAAATGGGAACATATAGGACCCATAGTCAAAGGAGTATCAGATTTTTGTCGGTATTCTGGTGGTGTATCTTGCACCGACAAGATTACTGATCCCCGCTGTAATAAAATCGGTTCTTTCCCGGTTTTTTTTTTTTTTCTTTTTCCCTGAGATTTAATTTACTAAATAACGGATATGCCCCTTGAGCTATGGTTTACGTTAGAGATTTGCGGAAGGACACGATGTCAGCAGTTGGTTCGGTGGGACCGATGTGATATGGGCTTTTCAACTGGCCAATCCCGCAGCTGGTGAGTGATCAGGAAGGTTCATCTATTGTAGAAGTTGGGATAGTCTTTGGGTTGGGGTTTTCAGCTTTAACTTTTGAAGCAACCAGCATATATCGACTGGCTACCTTTTAACGTTGAAAGAAGTTGTTGGTCCAGTTTTGTGGTTTCGATGTCCTTTTCACCATCATTGAACCAGTAACGTAGAACACCACCTATCGATTGATCATTGATGCATGAGGCCCAAGAAGATTCTTACGGGCCTATGATGATCCAGCAGAATGCCCTATATTGTTAATCACTAACTGTTTGTTTGGATTGCTGTTTATTATATTATAATGTATTATTTTATTTGTTATATAATATATTATTATTTTATAATATATTTTCATTAAATGAAAATAATCTATTTAAATATTTTAAAAAAAATGAACGAAGGTTAAATAATAATGAGTACTATATTGCAATACTAAAAAGTTAATAAGAGTAAAATAAAGGAAAAAAAAAAAAACAATGCGTTTGGTTTTTTCATTAATTATGAAATAATACATAACACTATTAAAAAATCCAAAGAAGGTGTAATTCACCTATTCTTGGACTTGGATTCACTAACAATAATCTTTAAGAAGCTGAATTCCTGCAAATCCATTCTCTGCACCTCTCTCTCTCTGCGCTTCGTGCTCCAATTGCTGGAGCTCATCGCTGACAGACCGACGATTGTAATCACCTCTTTGCTCAGTCTTTTGAGTTACAGGTAAAGAAGGTTTTCTATCTGCTTCCTTTCTCCTTCTCTCTTTCTGTGTGTGTGATTAATTTGTTTGCACTGAATGTATATCCATTAATTTCTGACATGAGAGAATCAACTTTCTTATTCAATTAATTGTTTTATTTCCGTCTTCTTTTGCTCAAAATTACTGTCCTGAATTTGGCTATTTTCTTTTTCCTGGCATCATCGATTCAACTCAGTCAGAATTATCTTATAATGCGACCACAAACCCATCAACAGAAAGAACTCAAGAAGAAATCTTTATGCCTGAACAACTTTTACATAAGCGGAAGAAAAAAGAGGGAAAAAAAAGGCGAGAGAATTTGGAGCTTATGGAAGGGGGTTGAGCAAAAAAGGGTTCATCTCATATAGTTCTCACTGTAGAATTCATTTGCCTTTGGATTAAATCCAAAATCGTTGCCTGTGCATCTGAAGTAGCTCAATCATCATCCTTGAATTCTCTGTTAAAACAAAACACAAGCAACTGTAAGGGATGCAGTTCAGAATTTCAACTCTCCACTTCTATCTTTTTGAACTTAGTATCTAATCATTCATTAAATAATTCTTTAGATTCTCTAACTTCAAAAAAAAAAAGAAGAAAAAAAATCTTAAATTTTATTGATATGTTAAGCACAAACTCGACGCCGATACTCAATAGAACTTTCTTGTTCGCACGATCTTAGAATTAGTGAAAATAATGAAATTCTTTTTCCTAATTGTGCGAATGTGATGATTGGTGTCTGAATTAAAGCTCATAAAGCATAAGCTTTCACCAGCATGTATACAGATTCTTACCTGCGATCAAGATACCGGGGTTGTATTCCAGAGCCTTGACATGTTGTGCATGTCAAAGAACCAACACCATCACAATTGATGCATCTAGACACTTCTTTCTCATCCCCACCAAGATCTACTGTCACTGTACCGGTTCCCATGCAAAATCTACATCTCTCTGGAGTGAAAAGCAACTAAGCTCTATGAGTAGAAACAGAATAAACAAACATAGCTGGCAGCATCATGTTGTTTTGCATTTAGAAAATCGAGTCCTATTTGAGATCGTTGACTTAAAAGCAGTATCTAACTCCTCCTTTTGATCTAACTAGGTTGCGCATTTGCATGATTGGCACTCATGGAAAATTTCAAATGAAAACTTTGGAATGGATAGTTATTTCACAGAAATAGTTTGAAGGAAGAGCTTAGCCGCAATCAATTGAATGTCTACAAGCCAATCTAGAAAACTAAGACAAATTCTGCCACTTAGCCGCAATCAATTGAATGTCTACAAGGAGGGATCTTTCCCTCAGTAAAAGTTAAATAAAAGGATATGGACTTCCATTTCCACTTTCACTTACAGGAAACAAGGCAAACCAAATTCTATGAAGTTTTCTCATGGCGATTATCCATTTATTGCCCTACAGAACAAGAGTGTCTAACCTTGCCAGCACGCTCTCTCAAGTCACAATACTTGAAAATGGTTTTGAGCTTGTCAATATTTGGCAGCATGGTGCTTCTACTGATTGATAGTTACTACTTGCTTACATTCTCCTTTAGGGACTACAGCACATCAATAGCCAAAAGCAATTTAACAAATCCATCAGTTTACGAATATTAACCACTTATGTCTATAACAGCTGGGCAATCTCTATACATAGCCGCCATTAATTAAAAAGCAAGTTGTGGTAGAAGAAACACATTTCAGCATTAATCCTTCAAACAATTAGTTGATAATTTTCACTTACGAGCACCGGAACCGTTGCAAGGGAAGCATGGCTGAGTATTTTCTCGCTTTGCCTGCAGTATTAATTCATAAATAAGCTAAAGAATGGACAGATTAAATTTGAATTGAAAAGAGAAATCATTAAAAATAAATAAACCAACTCACAGCATTGTCAATTTGGGTTTCGTAGAAGACTGGAATACCAATCCCAATCGCAACGCTCACAACTCCAACAGATACTGCAACCAGCTGATTATGGTTGCGCATCCAACAATTAGAAAAACTATTATATAAAAAATAGAAAATCAAAAGGAATAAGATGCAGAAAGAACCGTGTTTTGATCGAGATCAATAGCTCTGATGCATGGATAAGATGAGCGTTGATTTCTTGAAGACTTGAAAGATGATACAGGGGAAGCTGGAAAGGAAGATATTGTACGAGGAAAACCAAGGAATGGCGAGTATAGACGAGGAATTGAAGCAGCTACTGGCATTTCTACTTTGCTATTAATTTTTCTTGTTCAATTTTGAGTGGTTATGGAGGTCACGAACTCGAAGACGGCCAAGAAGTCGAAACCTGTCTCTTCTTCTCTCAGCATTTGGATATGTGGGTCAGCTTCTCATATCAACCGCCAGACAGTTGGGACTTGGGAGCATTCTCAAGCAGATACTCATTCCACGTCGCGTAAAGTCTGTAGCTACTTTTTATAAACTTAAATCTAAGCAAGCTCATGTTTAAGGAAAGCCCAAATCTATTGGGTCAAAACTAGAACAGTTGAGTGAAGAGAAGCCTGCCTGCAGTGGGATGGACACGCTCCAGTCACGTGAGGAAAAGCCCAATTTATGTTGAGACCTAATTTTGGTTTCTTCTCTTTCATTTCTCT
>CANXYI011518857.1:0-12861 GCA_948208565.1 Hura crepitans
AACATTATACACTATACCTATTTTGTACCATATCTTTACATACCAATCTCACCCTCTATTTCTCTTATATCATGCCTTATCATATTTTAATCCATAATCATGCACATATCTCCATATTCTGTGTTACATTTATTTCATACATCACATTACCATCCTAATCCTATGTACACCTGCCATGCACACACCATGACATACATATCATGCATTCAGCCATCTTTGCATCACATGCTCACACAAACTTGTCATATCTAAACACATCTACATCATCTTTTCTACTCAAACTTCACATCCTAGCATGCATAATACTTCAAAATCATCATGGACACATACACCAATAAAACTTCCATGCACACACACATGCCTTAAATTCCAAGTTTCTTTATAATACATGTAAGTTTTACTTAAATTCACTTACACTGGGCTCCAAGTTATGTCAAAGCCACTACAAAACCATCAATTTCCTCTTCCTCCATCATTCTCCACCATTTTCTAAAATGGCATATTAAGGTTTACCTTTTGAATCCTACAAAATTCCACATAATGCCAAATTGAAATCTCTCTTTGCATATGACATCTACACTTGAAATACTCTCTAAGAAAAATAATAAACCTTAGGAAAGATCACTTACCCACCAAAAGTTACTATTCACTCTATCCTTATAACTTCAATTTTGGGCAACCATTCTGAGTTCAATCACTTAGAAAGTGTTTAGGGGATTGTGGAGTCTAAGATTCATATAATTTTCTTGAGTTTTTATGGTGTATGGAGAGAGAGGCATAAAGGAAAAGAGGGAGTCTCTCTTATGGTGATGGCATCAGTTATTTTGGAGTTTAGGAGGAAGATGATTTCCTTACATCCCATATATACACACACACATATGTGCACCCTTTTGTATTAGTAAAGTGTATGGCCTTTATCGCACCATTTATCAATCGGATGGCCCTAAATAATTATATTTCCTTTTAAAGTTTAAAAATTACAAATAATTTCTTTGGACTTCTAAAAATCTTAATTCTAGTGCCAATAATTCTTGATAATACCCATTAAAGGCCCCATAAAATTTCAAGTAAAAATTCTTTCGATAACCAGGGTTACTATTCACTTGTGTAAATTAAAAATTTTAAATAACTACCAAATGACCTAAGAATATTAAAATTCCTTCACCAATGAGCTCATTGTAATTTTTAAGTTACAGGGTGTGATATTTTCAAATCAATCTAGGCATTTCTTAGAGCTGTCCCAGCGTAACCTCAACTAAAGTGACTATTTACTAGTTCTCAACCTGAAATGATTTATTAGTTCTGCTAAAATTTTTAATTCACTCATTTTCATCATTTTTGTATTAGTCAAAGTTAATTTGACTAATACCCCCTTTTGGATACTATGTGGTCTTTCAATATCCTAAATGACACCATATAGAGCTCGGGAGTACTATTCACAAAATTGTGATTTTTCGGGCATTATAATTTTTCCCCTCTTAAGAAATTTCATCCTCAAAATTTTTCGTGGTCGTATGATTAGTTACTTCAACATTCCATTTTTGCATTCCTACCCTTTTCCTTCTAATAAGTCAAGACCTTTCTACCTTATTTGTTTACAATCTCTTATAGGTACACCCTTATCCTTTATTTCTTTTGGATAACTTGAGCTTTTAAAACTCTTATTTTCTCTCGATTCTTCCATTCTTTGTCAAGAGGGTTCCCTTTACGAAACCATATTTCACCATTACTTTGGTTATGGGTAGAGCTCTCCTAATGTGCTTTTTAACGCTATTACATCATAATTAATCATTGTTTATTATTAAATCATAGTAAGAAGGATATTGTTACAATATTTTTCTTCTATGCTCTATTCCTAGTTGGAACATAGAGCACTACAGAAGTGTTCCTACACATTTGCATTTCTTCTAAAGATATGCTATACATATCTTTGTTTCCTCAATTTCCTTGGCCTTACACATAAGGCAACTTCATCCATTCCACACTCCTTTGCCCTTTATCTTATTCACGATTGTTCACACTGTCTCATTCTTTGGTATTAATCTTCGATACAATTCTTGGCATTATAAGGCAATGCCCTTATTTGAATTTCTTCTTTTATAATCCTTCTTATTTAAGCTTCCATCTAAGATTCTTAGGAACTAAAATATACATTCTCCTTCCTTTGTTTTTTTTTTACCAACATTACCCCTGGCTCACTTTAATATAATTTATCCAAAGCAAATTCTTTGATCACCTTAAATGTATGCCACATTGCTCTTACTTTACCATGTCTTTTGATTGACTGCTTATTCACATATTTATGCCTTAAAAACATTTAACGATGTCTTTATAACTAGTTTGTTTCATACATCTAGTAGTTCCTGTACTTCACCCTTCTCATAGATGTTTTCATATTCACTAACTACCCTATCCATTTCCCCTCTTAGGTTTAAAGTATTAAGCTGCTTTTCTTTTCTCGCTATGGTCTATCAGTATACTTACCATTATTCCACTCTCACTATATCCTTATAGGGTTCTCACTTTAGCATTTCTAGTCCTTTCTTTACTCATCTCTTCATATTAAGACCAGTCTCCTTTATTTTTCCCCTATAATTATCTTTCCACTTATTATTTCCCATCATTTCTTTTTTATTATCACCACATCACTTCTCTCTTTTTCCCTTAGCTTTGTCAAGCCCCTTTATATTAGGGCTATTAATATGCCATACTTATTTTTTTTACAACACATGTATGTATATTCATCATAAAAAATATGTCATGCATAATGCAATTATATAGAATGTCAAATGCAACTTAAGATATATAATACAATGCCCGAGCTTATTAATAAATGCATCAAGGAAGAATAATAGCCCTCATCCTTAAGGACCTTGGTAGGCATTCCAATCCTTAATTCTATCATTACTCTTTTACTATTATTATCTAACTCAACCTTGCTAACTATTTATATCTTTTCTATGTCATTTCTAGTCTTACTAGTCTTATTTTTCTACCAAATTCTCACATTCTCTTGCTCTTCAATATTAGTGTTCCATGCCTTTATCCTCATAACTTTCCTTACCCTATAAGGGTTGATGATATTTTCCTCAGCTTATATCAAGGTTTATAGGCAACTAAATAGCCTCACTTTGTTGCTTAATCTATTACCCATTATAACTTCATGGAGGTATTCAATCTCACTATGTATAATACACCAATCATTCATTCATTATTTAATAGACATGAGGTCCACTACTATTCTTCCTATCTTTTGCGGTTCCTTCAAATCTTATTTTAGTCCTCTAATTAAGGTTTTTTTTTTATCTCAATTTGGGGTTAAATCTCTCCCCTATAACTCACTTGTATTTCTTTATCCTAAATATTTATATTTATTCCTCAGTACCGACCACTAGTTCCACTACCTTTCTAACAACATTATTTTCCTCCATGTTTTATACTATGTTTCATGTAAGAGTGTACCAATACCTCGTTATCTCTTGTCTATTTCTTACTCACAATACTGAACTAGACTTTATGTTTCCCCTTTTATTTGATGTTCCACTTACCTTACAATCATTTTATAGTCACCAATCAATATATAGGGTTACTAAACTTTCTCTTTTTAGATGTTTCTACACAACTCCATCCCTATTATCAACTAAACTTATTACCTTTCATTAAAACATTATTAATTTCCACATGTGCTTTCATTAACAACACTAACTACTTCAACTTAGGAGGAAGAGGGTTATACAAAGTCATAATATCATTAATTTTGCCCACTGTGTCTATTTAAAGGGAGGCTTACATGCTCATTCCACCATTAATTTACCGATGACCTTCACTTCCCCGCAGTGTAGCAGCTTTTTGAACATCCTAAAATTCCTATGGCACTCATGCATTACCACCTAGAGCTACCTAAACTAGGCTCTGATACCATTAAATATAACACCCCTTACCTATTTTATAAGAAATCAGGCAAAAGACATTACTTCCAAAAGGTCACCTATCCTTTGGATTTCCCTAGGCAGCTTTTGTTTAACTTTTACCAATGTTTATTTTATTCAATATTAAAATTTTATTTAATGGAACCATTGATCTATTATACACCTATATAGTAGATGACATTTATATGCCTGGTCTTATAGCAAGTTACTAGACCAAGCTACTGTCTATAGCAAGAAACCATTTCTACCTATTATTTACTAGCACTTTGATCACAGAAACATAATGTTACCCAATGACCCATAATAACATGCATGAGTGCCTTTTACTGACTATGTACATATCAATTTGAGAATACAATCTTACCTAGACTGTCTTTATCTACACTACTGGTCACTTTACATTATTAGTTGAATTTATTACCTGTGTATCAGAAAATTGATATGCTAAGTATACACTCAGTGGTGAATTTAGTGAAACATACATTGTATCATAAGCTCATTCATGCATACACACAAACATCATATAATAAGTTATGTAATAATCATATTACTACATGTAGGCTTTTTATCATATTTAACCTTTATTTCTTATATTGCTTTCAGGTACTTGCTTTGAACTACCTACAGTAAAAATTATTGAGGAGTATGTTGGAGATGTTAATGAATCCATCTAATGTTCTTTGTCAATTATCTAATTATTGTCCTAACATTCTTTCTATCTTTTTTCCTTCTTTACTTGAAATTTCATAAGTATGCTTTCATCTAATATTTTTCCTCGAACTTCTTGTTATTTTGATTAGGTAATTTAATAACTTATTTTCTAATTTACTTAATCATATTACATTGTTATCCTCCTTATCATTCTAACACTTAATGTATTTAATATCTTACTTTATTTATATAATCCATTTAAGTGTTACATATGATGGTCTCACCCTTTTATGATCCTTTCATTGTATGCTCCTATTACCTATCTTAATTACAGAAGTCATTTACATCCTCCAACATTTATCATAAACTCATATGTGTCTATTGAGTACTTTTGAATAGTTTATCTTTCATCCCTCTTGATTTTACTCATAGGTTGTTTTAACTATTATAGTTTATGATGCCCATATTTTTATTAACGCCATTAATTTCAATTAGGTTTCCTAGTTATTCCATTTATAGCCCGAAAGTTTAGGAAAAATTCCTAACCACTGGATATCAGGAATTATGTTATGCATTGACCCTCATTTTAAGCCTCAGTAGCTGCACTTACTTGGTTTGAGAGCTAGACAAATCAATATCAATATCATCTAGTACAATGGTTCTCATTTTAGACCTCGGCATCAATACACACCCTCTATCTGATAGCATGGATAAGTTTCTCGAAACCTCCTAATATCTGCAATAGGGATAGTAGGGATCAGCCCCATAGGACTTCCCAATATCCCAACACATCTCATCATAATTAGCATATCTAGTGTAGAGATTATGATATTTTTACTGGGGATAAGAGTGGTTAGTGGAGTCACCACCTGGCCTCTACACTAGGAACTCTGATCTTCTATTCTAGAAAGGTTTAGAATTTTAGATCTTATTTATGCCCTAATAATACATTGTCCATGTATATTATAATGTTTATTAATCCTTTATCATTTAAGCATACGTCATTCTTAATTTAAATTGCATCACCCTTACATGTATAGAAGTATATTGTGATATTTAAAGAATACATTAATGTATATTATACATCTAGAAAATGGGTTATTCATTATTTGTTGATTGACTTGACAGCTACCCATAATTCCATAGGAATTGGTGGTAATTGCCCAACTCCCATCTCTAGGAGATTGGTTTTTATTAAAATACAATTTTTGTGTGACTTTTAATTAAAGAAAGACAAACCCATTTTTTTCAAAAAAACACCAATTAATTATACAAAAGGCTATTTTAATGTCAAATTAGGGTTTAACGTGTAAAATAAGTTATTTACTAACTATTACAACCCAAAATAAATGATAAAGTGTAAATAGTACAAAAACAAAAAGACAAATTATAGTCCTAAAATGGTCCTACTTTTACATCGCTAAGTTCGTGTAGACATCTAAGAAGTCGACTGTAAGTTTATGTAGACCATTGCCAAGGAAGGATTCGGTCATATTCATATCTCTTTTATTTTCTTAAGAATGATCAAACCAAAGCAGCCAAAAGCTTAACTTAGGCCTCATTCCTCGAGTCTCAAAAGACGAGAAGGAAGCTAAAGGAATCTAGGGCTGCCTTTTGTTGATTACCTTAAGGGGTGCGAGTTGGGCACCATATGGTAAGAGTCGCCACCCGACAGAGTCAGGAAATACCTTGTAAGGCCAAAACCAAAGTGGTTCGAAATCTTACTCTTATTTATACCTCAAATTAACATAGAAATTCATTTTGAATTTATGATGTTATTCCTTTTCTTAAGCGATATTTTAAAATTAATGTAAATCACACATTCACATAGAAAGAAAAGTAGAATATATTTATAGAAAAATAAATAGGTGTTTGAAATAGAAATAACATACATGAAATCGGGAAAATTGATTATTTTAAGGATCTTTGGTCCTCGCATGCCTGATTTTAGAAAAATGGATTTTCATTATAGCGACCATTTATTAAAATTGGATAATGGGTTTGCATTGGAAAAATAAATTTTATTGTGATGATTTTTATTTGAAAGAATGGTTTGAGAACTTTGGTTCTCAAAAGTCAATTCTAAAAAATAAATGTTATTGTTGCAAATTTTATTAAGAAAGCATTGGAATTTATTTTATTAACAAAACACCAATTTCTTGGGTAGAAGTATGATTTTGTTTATTATTTTTTATTTAACATGTAAAACCATTTTTCTACCTAATTTGATGTTTATAAAACCTTTCGGGATTGAAATTGGATGTGCCATACATAAATCGAGTAATAGATTTAACTTAAGAACTTTGGTTCTCTCATGCCAATTTTTAGAAATTAATTTTATTGTGACTTTTACTAAGAAAAATCAAACCCAATTTTATTAATAAAACACCAATTAATTAAATAAAAATATTTTGGTTATTTTTTTGATCGTATGAAAAATGATTTTCCTAATTATTACAAAATTCATGGAATATACAAGGAAATAATTCGATTGAAAGATATAATACAAGGAAATTACCTAAATATAATCTAACCAAGAAAAGAAAATTACATCTCAAGATGCCTGAAATACAATCTAAAGAAATAATAGGCAAAAATAACTACAATCAGCACCAAATAATTAGATTACTCACATCACAACAACAGAAATAACATATTAGCATGCGAATGAAAAATAGCAAATTTGACAGAAATTAAATAAAAATAAACAGTGTCAAAAATATAAATTTCACATAAATAAATTACCACATCTAACCAGGAGATGGATAATGCAAAAAGAAAAATAAAATCAGCACAAACAACCAAAAATAATATTTTTGATGTGAATCAAAAATAATATTTTTGATGTGAATCAAAAATAAAAAGACAAGCAGAAAATAAATAAAAATAGACAGTCACAAAATACAATATATGGCCCAAATAAATTACCACATCTAACTAGTAGATGGATAATACAAGAAAAGAATAAAATTAGCCCAAATGACCAAAAATAGTATTTTGATGGGAAGCAAAAATAAAAAGATAGACAGAAAATAAATAAAAATAGACAGTTAAAAAATACAAAATATTGCCCAAATAAATTACCACATCTAACTAGTAGATGGATAATGAAAGAAGAAGAATAAAATCAGCCCAAATGACCAAAAATAGTATTTTAGATGTGAAGCAAAAATAAAGACACAGATAGAAATTAATGGAAAGTAAATAATTTCACAAATACAAAAGGATGTACAAATAATTTACCACATCTAACTAGTAGATGGATAAAAATGCAAAAAGAAAAAAAATGAAAAATGGATGGAAAACAGGTTGGTGAACACACCGGTATATTTGCCTTTAGAAAGATCTCGACTCGGATTGAAAACGGTGCTTGAATCTTTGAAAAAATCCAAAAAATGGAGTTAGAAGAGTATTTTTGTGTATTTTCTTGGAAGAGTATTTTTTTGTATTTTCTATGTTTTCTCTCTCTAAAATATTTTCTCTCTCTTTAAATTAACTAATCTTAGCTCAAAATGACCTAATTGGTTTTTATACGCGGACCCCGAGGCATAAAACAGGCATTTTCTAAATGAAAATGGCCGTTTTGGGCTTAATAATGGCCAAAGCGGCTATTTCTAGGGGTGAAACAGCCATTTTATGCAAAAAAAGCCCAAACGTCCATTTTCAGCCATTTTCATCAGCAAAACTGCCGTTTTGATCGTTGTGTGCCCAAATGGCCGTTCTATGCATAAGAACGCCCGTTTTGGGCCAAACTATCTAAATGGCCATTTTTGAAGCCAAAACGACCATTTTCAGTGTTTGTTTTTTTAAAAGATTTTAAGATCTTTAGTTCGGACATCAAAAATCCATTTTTAGGATTTTTGTCCTTTTCATCATCATTAGGCAAGTCGAACCTAAGAACCCTCAAAACCCAATGTCTACAGGACTTAAAGATCTCTCAAAAAGGGTCGTGTCTGGGTTATCCCCTCTCTCGCACTCTCTCTCTCTGCTTTTTCTCCCTCTCTCTCGCTCTTTTTTCTTTCTTTTCCTCTCCTCTCTACTGTGGTCTCCCTCTCCTCTATCCTCTCCTTTCATCTCTCCTTTCCCTCTCCCCTTAAAAGTTAGGCAGCACTATAGATCTGCACTCGATGATTGATTTGATTTGGAAAATGCTAAGATGCTACACCTAGAGTTAGTTTGATTTGACTAATTCTATCTCTCTTGAGATTTGACTAATTCTATCTCTCTTGATCTCTCTAGCTTGGTTTGACCGATTCTCTCTCTCTTTTTAGTTTAGTTTGATCAATTCTCTCTCTCTCAGTCTCTCTTTCTCTCTTTGGTTTCGTTTGATTGTTTCTCTCTCCTCAGTTTATTTCTCTCTCTTTAGTTTGGTTTGATTGATTCTCTCTCTCTCAGTCTCTTTCTCTCTCTTTGGTTTGGTTTGATCGATTCTCTCTCTCGATCTATTTCTCTCTTTATTTAGTTTGGTTCGATTAATTCTCTCTCTCTCGGTCTATTTCTCTCTCTTTTTTGGTCTAGTTTGATCGATTCTCTCTTTCTTGGTCTCTCTACTTTTAGAAGTCATGTAGTATTATAAAGCTGCACTCGATAGTTGATTTTCTTTGATTAGTTCAGGCAGTGCTTTAATGCTACACTTGAGTTCTCTAGGAAGGCTGAAGTTTGGGTTGCCCCCTATGTGGAAAATATAAGGTAAAACATGTTAGTTCATCAGAGGTCAATTATAATATGGATGTATGTTACGTGTGTGAATGCATACATATTTCTCTTTCACTTCTTCTCTTTTTTCTTTTTTTATCTTTATCTCTCTCTTCTTTTTTTTTCTCACCCTTTTTTTGTGGTCCTCTTATCTCTCTTTTTTATTCTTCGTTTTATTTATCTTATTATTTAGATTTATGCATTTCTCCCCTTTTTTTTCATTGTCCTTATTTAGTAGGTATTTGTTTTATTATTCTATTTATGTTTTGATAAAAGCAATGAGCACAAAAATGTCAATTCTATAAATGACCATTTTTTAATACAAATTTTTGTGTCCTAAACTACCATGAATAGATAAGTGCAAAGAAATAAAGTAAAATAAAATAAAGATAGAATAAAGGCTAAGAAACTGGTGGCTATCTCTAATCTCTCAACATTTGGATCTCTATCTCTATAACCTCTAATCTTTTGTGCAGTCCTCTGCTCGGACTCCTCGATTCTCGCACTCAGATCAACTTGATTACACTAAAATTTCCCTACCATCCAAGTCTGCAAGCCCTGGAAGAGAGACTCGATTGATGGCTGAGGTGGTAGTGTTGAAGAAGTGGGACCTACCTCGTCAGTTCGCTATCTCTAAGCTAGTCTCTCTAGAGTGAAGTCAGTCCCTAAAAGCTCTTCTAGATAAAGCATAAACTAATTGTCCTCATCTAGTGGGTTGCTTGGTTGTTAGTTTAACTTAGCCTCTGTAAGTAATCTATAACTAGCAGGTGCTCGAGAATCATGCTTTGTGGGCCAAAGACTATACAACTCAGCCTAGTTCAGTTGACCAGGGCTGCCAACCCCCTTGAGGTAGCTGAGAGATGATACTCAGTATAGGTATTAATGCACCAGGTCTCGTATGGTGGACATCTTGGTCCGACTAGCATTATATATAGTGCCAAGCCAACCAATGGCCCTCTAGTGCTCATCTAGGCTCTTGAGGACTTCTGTTTGTCCATCTATAGGCAGCTACAATAGCTCTATGAATCACAAGAAGGAGCAATTGTATCTATATCCCATCACAGCAAAATGGATGGTGAAGACATAGTTCAAGCTAGCCTACAAAAACTAAAAGGTATTGAGGAACTCAAGTGTTATGGCAAGGTAAGTGGTGCTCTACAATAGGTAAAACTCCCACCACCCAACTTAGGTGAGTAGCTGACCCACTCAGTTTAGAATGCCCAGATCTTGTAATGTCCGGGTACACATGTACCGACTACCCATCTGTGTGATAGTGGCTAGTCATCTATATCACAATATTTCTTCATCGACAAGCCAACCTGATATGGCCACATGTTTGGGTATAGGTTGACATAATGGGCAGCTCTATTGGTGAGGTGGTATGGTGTATGTGTATATATATTTATGTAGTGCTCAAATGCAAAGATTATGAAAAAAGTAAGAAAATGACAAAAATCTAGAAAATGTAGCTTTTATTATGGCATGAAAATGAGCATTTTGGGCCATTAAAACAATCATTTCTAGAGGTGAAAATGGCTATTTTCTCGATTGTAAATGGCCATTTTAGGCTGAACCCAAAATGCCCCATTTTTGGCTTAAAATGGTCATTTTCCATCGAAAAATGCCCATTTTCTAACTAGAGACACTTATCTTCAACTATGATGCTCCATTCTCACTTCTTAAAGCTATAAGTCCCCTAATACATGCATAGATCTTTGCACTACTTGGCTTTTCTCTTTTTCCTTGCAATAATGAGTGATGAATTCCTCAAAAGGCTCTATAGAATTCTTAATCTCCCTTCTCCATAGGTAGTTCCCATCTTAGCCCCTTTCAACAAACTGAAATTCCTTTGAAGGGCTCGGATTAATAAGACTTTTCTTAAGGTAGTGACTCAATTTTTGGTCACGCGCTTCCATGTTTTTCAGTTTTCTCATTAAGAAATATGCCCCATATCTAAGGAATTTACTACAATTTTGGGTGTGTCTTATTCACCTGACACTCTGCCTTAATGCCCAACCTGTGTTCTCCATTATCCATATGAGGCTGTCGACATACTAGGCATCTTGCCATCCTTGGCAACCCAGTAGGTCCTACAAAGAGAGCCAATCTCTTTGAATGCCCTATTGGATTATGCTAAAAGTTACACAGACATTCCATCCCTTTGATTTGGCATATACCTGTTCATATTCTTCTCTGAATATCTAATGATTTCAGTTGAAGATCATTTTAGAGATTATCAACTATTTAGTGTGCTCAAGTACTTATAGAAAGGATTGAATCTTTTTCCTCTAATCCTGGCTGAAATGATTTTGGGCTTGGATGCTATGAAATCTGGAGAAGTTAAATTCTTTCATGGAAGCCCGCTTTTGCTTTAATTTTTTTTAGAATAGACCACCCCCCATAAGGTGGTTTTCACTCTATTCTCTACTTGACTCTTTTCTTTTTAGGTTTGGCTATAAGAGAAACTTCGTTTGTTGGATGATCCTCTACCTCGTGTCTTCAGATCTTATAGCCTGAAGCACTTATTTTCTTGAGCCATCATGTTTTGCTTTATAGACATTGAGTGATGGGTTTCATTGCTAAGTGCTTTAACAGATGTCACTATAAGTTTTAAAAATCCATGGGTTCATTTACAGTATGTGTGGCATAATGGTCCATCAGGCTGTATTCCTATAGTTGGCCTTCACAAGGTTACCTTCTACATTCCTAATTGCTGTGCGAGGTAGCTTTGCAAAACCCAGAGGATTGTAACTCATTCGCTATCTTTTAGAGGAAGGGATATATCTATCACCTGCATCTCTAGTTATCATGACCTGTGGGAATGTTTGCTATTGAAATAAAAAATTGCACCTAGTGTCGCTTACAACTTCCATACCTCGGACACATATAAAGTATGGGTGAGCAGTCTTTCTCAAGACAACCGATCCTATTAGCTGAGGATGAATGATGAGGGTAGTAGCAAGAGACAAAGAACTTAAAAAAAGATCACAAAAAAAAAAAGAAACTTTTCCACTTTTATATGGTCCTTATTTATTTCGTGCAATGTAATGTTCTATTCCTTTAGTTTATAAAATGCTCAATCATGCTTATTAAAGTGGTCCTATCTAGCAACATCATATTGGCATTCCATGATAATCACAATCGAACATTAATGTAATAAAACATTTTCTCATTTAATCAAGGGAGTTTTTAAGTGCACCTTAAACTCCTAGCATCAATTAGCCCACGAGGGTTTCCTTGATTAACTATTTTCTCTCAACCCTTAATTTTTGCATAGGATGCCTTTTTCGGTCCTCACCCTATCAGGGTGCCCATTTTAAGCAAGGCATTATTTACTGATTTTTGACCCACAGGGCTATTATTTCTTTTCTTTTTCTCTTTGTTTTTCTTTTGCCATAAAACCTTTTCAGTCTGTCCATGTTCACAGGTTCTCGTAGTTCGTTTCGATCACAATTGGTAAGAATAGCTGTGCCCTTTGGTAACATTTGCTTTAGAATGAATGGTCATTTCCAATTTGGCTTAAACTTACCTCTTGGGTTGGGTAGTCCTAGTCTCATCTGCTTAAGGACTAGCTCTTATTCTTTCA
>CANXYI011518934.1:0-18404 GCA_948208565.1 Hura crepitans
AACTTTTGAATATTTTACAGTTCAACTATAACTAAGATACTATTCATGTGACATTGGCATAAAACTTAACAGTCATTTTTAACCACCTAAACGATTTCATTTTAACTTTAAATTTTATTCAAAATTGTGTTATGATTAATACTTCCATTTAGTAAAATTTGTATCCCTTGGCTCAAGAAAATACTTTTCATGTCTTGGAAAAGTACTATTCATAACACTGGGACTTTTCAAGTCTTGCAAAAGTAGTTCAGTAGGTTGAAAACTCATAAAAGACGGCCTAGGAAAAAATTAGAGCATACCTCACTAGATAAAAAAACTTGTAAAAGGTAGTATAGGCAACAATTTGAGGTAGAGAGAAAACATTTAGTTCAAAAATCTTTGGACCAGCTAATAATAATGGTACAATACTATGCAATCACATACATTTGCATGCTCTATCACTTGTTCATCATAATTATTGACATTTTGCCTCACCACTTTTATGGCACATTCCATTCAACCTACTCCTCTCTTCCTCTATGGAACATTTCACTCCTATTCTCTTCCTTCTCCACATCTTATATCAACCTATTCCTTTACACCTTCCCTAGTCATTTCATTACCATTACTTGATCTCTTTCTTCATGAGATATCTCATTTATATTACCCTAACCTAGCCTACCACTTCACACCTTCACTTTTCTCAAACTTAAGTTTTTGATATGACAAGTCTGAGAGGAGAGTGATCTTAAGAACACATTTATTGGTTTATAGATTTGCTCACTCACATCCATTCATACATTCATTCTATGAAAAGATACCCATTTGCCTATACATACATTTGTGTCCATCCTTTATCCATCATAAGAAGAACATTCATTCATCATGAGAAAAGATGCATTCATCATTTAACATATATCTCCCTTCACCAGTCATTCATCATAAGAATATAATGCATTTATGATTTAACATATAAGGATTCATTCATTCACTTTTCTAGGAAAAAGTTACATTCATCATAAAGCTACCTATACATGCACTTATCATCCATTTACATCACTCATAATCTATTCTCCTCATTCATTTTTAAGAAAATATGTAATGGCTTTAAGTCAAGGCTCTATGAACAGTACTATTGAGGCTCGAAAAGTGTTCTCAGAGTGTCGCGTCACCTTTACAAGGCTTGAGAATGGACGTACTAGTCATGAAACTTTGACTAGCTATGAAATGATGAAAATGACCTAATGAAAAAATTTAATAGAACCAATAAATTATTTTAGGTAAAAATCTAGTAAGCTACAGGCTCAGATGGACTTAGGCCAAGAATGACCTGGGATGTGCCTGGACAGGCATGAAAATACCATGCACTGATGGTTAAAAAATCCCTTGAGACCATTGGTAAAGGAATTTTTAATTTTTGAGGTCATTTACTTTTTTCCTAGATTTTGAGATTTTCATGCAAATTAAGGAAACTAGTAACTATCATGCAAATGGAATTTGGCCTTGAAATTTTACGAGGCTTTAAAAAGGCTTAATTGAGGATTTTTAAATAAACATAATAAGTTTTCCAGGTCTGAGTTTATTTTAAAGACTCCCTAATGTTTCAGTTAAAGTTGAGCATTTTTGGGAAGCTCGGATAACATATGTCACCACTCGAGTCACCCAACCTCTTTATATAAAGGCTATGAGGCCATATGGACATCCACTTGGCAAGTCTACCTTTCCAGCCCACTTTTCTTTTCTTTTCCTCCTTTCTCCACTCGACACTATCTCTACTAAAATTCCTCCATTTTTGCCACCGACCAACGCCAAACAACCACAATTCTTCCACCAAAAATACATTAATAAGGTAGGAATTGATCCTTGAAAGCTTGGGCCACCATGGTTATCCATAGAAGTAAAGAAAAATCATTAAAGGCTTAAGTCTACATAAATAGGGGCTAAAATTTTAAGTCATTGTGTAAGTTGTTTTTTCTCTTTTTATTTTATTTTTAAGGGAATTTTATCCTTCTAAGACCCTTTATGTACATTGAATTTCAATTGGAGGCTTATAGAATTTTTGGTGAATTTTTTAAGCCTAGTGTGGATGTATGTAGGCCAAGGGGAGAAAAGTTGACAATAAGGGAAGTGAAGCACTTTTTAGAGTAGGAAAAGCTTTAATAATGACAAGGTATGTGAATTTGATTGAATAAAAGTATGCCACATTAAGGTTGTATGTGAATTACTTTAAATTAGTGTATAGAAGTTGTAAATTAGACATGTATAGTATGGGAATTATAGATGTAATCTTAGTGTAATTAGTATGATATGTAGGTTGACTTAGTGAAGAAATTTGATGTATGGCTATGATCTCTAATTGGTCAAGAGGTGCGTATAGGGTCACAACTTGTGGTTGCCTGGTATGGCATGTGAATAGGGTATGTGTTATGATACATGATGTGTATGACATGAGATTGAGTGATTGGTATATGTAGTTGATAAGTATGTGCATGAGTATGGGTAGTGTATGTTGTGCCTGAGAGGTGTAATATGGTATTTTAGCTTGGGAATTATGTATAATACATATATGAATGGTATATTTAATGGGAATTAACATGGTCAGGATGTAAGTAATATGTGTGGGTTAGAATTAATGAAAAAATATGGATACAGAGATGTACTTGATGTGGCCTAGAGGTGTGAGTATGAGTTATGGCATGTATATAGTGTGTATGATGTGTGAAGCATGATAAAATTTAGGTATTGGCATAGAAATGTATGTGTATATGGTGAATTTGATAAAACAATGCATATATATGTATTTGACATGAATGGTCGAGACATATGCATGGTGTGGCATGGCATGGGATGGTTGAGATGTCAAGTGTGAATATGTGTGGATGCTAGAATAAGTGCATATGACAAGTATGTGATAGACCATGGAAAATGCATGTGCATGGTCATAGGTAAGCTTGGCCGAGAGGTATGTAAGCCATAGGATGTCATGGTAAATATGGTATGTAATGTGCATGATTGGTATGGTGTCATGGGCATGTGATTTATGGAATGAAATTGACATGAAGCATGTGTAACTATATATAAAAAATATGGCATGTAAACTAACAGGTTTGATAAGAAAGATAGGGTTAAGAATTGGGTAAGAAATGGCTTGAAATTGTATTGGTAAGGCATAAGTAGAAATGACCTAAAAATGTCCTAAACATGGAATATTATCTGAACCATGCGTATAATGCAATGGGAATGGCATTGTGAGCTAATGTTAGTGGCATTATGAGATGTATAATGTAAGGTGAAATGTGGCTTATAATGGCAAGTTGATTTGGCATGAAATGGTGCCAGTGATGTAATGGTTATGGGCATGTAACAATGTACAAAATTCATAAAGTGACTTGTAACTGTCCAATTAAAATGATTTTTTAGGAATTAACCTATAAATGTTATTTGGAAGGAACATAAATTGACCTAAAAGTATGACATAAAATTGACTAAAATTGGACTTATAAATGCCAAGGTAAAAAGACTTAAAATAACCCATCGTAAATGACCCATAATTGTCTGGTAGGACAAATATAGACTTGTAACTATCTAGGTCAAAATTGGACTATTGAAATAAATTCATAAATGACTATTAATTAATTTTAAATAATTTAAAATAATGATTAGTAATAAAATAAACATAAATAGAACTCAAATGGCCCATTAGTTAGACACCCACTGGATAGGTTGATGGGTCAACTAGGGATTAGTAGCTGCAAGATATTTGTTGAAGATTATTAGATTTGGGTGGCCTATGGATTGATCCCTGATATCATTATTGTGATGGTTGATTGTGATTATTGGATTTGGGTGGTCTATAGACAAATCCTTACTATCCATATTGTGATGTTTGATTGTGATTAATGTATTTGAGAGGTCTATTAATTGATCCCTACTATCCATACTAGAATATTTATTGATGTTTGTTGTATTTGGGAGCTGTATAAAATGATCTTGACTATCTGCTATTTGGTTTTTGGATATTCTTTGAACTAATCCCTACTATCAAACCAAGCTAGTGTAGTGGTCGGGGTCTAAAATATGGGCCACTGCACAATTTGTGTTCCCTTTTAGTCGAGTGTTTTGAAGTGTGGTCTACCTAGTTAGGCTTACTTTTTAAATTAAATATTTAACTTGATAGAATTAAAGTACATAAATTAAAGATAGCATAATAGGGCTTTAACATAAATAATTAAATATCAGGCTAGTACATAAAATAATACTATTTTGGAATAAAATTAATAAAATAATATTATTTTACTACATAGATAATATGTATTGCATCCATACATTTTGTTACATGTCTGCTCATCTATGTGCTTGCAGTGACATGATTTTATTCTTTCATGTTCACCACTGTATTTCATACTTAGCGTACTAGTGTTTTGGTATGCAGGTAACAATAAGTAGTTCTCTAGCCTCAAATTTTGTATAGTGTAGCAGATGAGGCACTGAAGGGTATTACCTGTTGTATTTTTAATGGTTTTAGTAGGCACTCATGTAAATACTATAGGTTATAGGTTTAGCAAGCTTAGAAGTAGCAAGGTCTACAATATTAAGTCATACATTTGATGTAAATAAATAGGCACGTGAATTAAAAGGGTTTTAAATTCCTATCCAATTATGATATTCTGGGCCTAAGGCCTATATGATGATTGAATGACTTCAATAAATATGTTGATGATAATGGAGGATTAGAAGTTAATAGTAGTAGTGATAGGAAATATTATAAGTGTTTCTAATAGGCTGAAAATTATTAGAATGTCACTCGGGTAGCCATTGTGCTGCCAAATTTCTATGGATTTTATAGTAGCCTATTTAATGAATTTGAGGACTTAATATAACCTACATGAAAATGTCTAAGTGATAGGCTAGGGATTCAAGTAATAACTGTTCAAATAATGAACATTCTATAAGTGTTAAGGAGCATAGACCTGGGAAAATTTTAGGATAGGTGACCTAGCAAGAAGTGCATCGCCTATTGGGTTTCTTCGGGAATTTGGTAGGGGGGGTCACATTTAGTTGTATGAAAGCATAGGTTAAGTATTCCTAGGTATTTTACATGAGTGCCAATGTCTAGGAATTGAGTATTCTATTATGCTACACTACAATGAGGTAGATAGGTTCTGTTATTTTTGTAGTAAAGCAAGATGAGTGACAAAGCACTAGAGGAACAAGTAGAGGAAGTAGCTAGTTATGCTCCTACCACAATATAGGGAGTAGGTGATATAGCCATATCTAAACTTATTGATGCTGCACATAGGATAACCTCAGATATAGCCTCAAACACAAGCATCCCTGATGTTGTTACAATAGATAGTAGATTTGTTGAGACATACTTCAGTGGCAGCAGTTCCACTAGCTCTAATTCCTCCACCTCTACCCCTTGAGGGAGTACAGAAGACACACCTAAAAAAGATAAAGAAAATAAGGGCTATAGATTTCTTGTGAGCCAGAGGTGATGATGCAGTAAAGGTAGAGTACTAGCTAGATAGAATAACAATGATACTAGAATAGTTTGACTATATTGCTAAGAAGAGTCTTAAGTATACTACTTTTCTTCTATAGGAAGAGGCATTTCATTAGTGGGACACTATCAAGTGGAGAAAGACACCAGCAGATCTCACTTGTGAGTTCTTTTAGGAGGAGTTGAGAAAGAGGTATATACTAAAGTCCTATAAAGATAAAAAGAGACACGAGTTCTTTGAGTTGAAATAGGGTAGAAGGTCCGTATCTGAGTATGAGAAAGATTTTGCCAGACACAAAAGGTATACAAAGGAGTTCCTCCCTAGTGAGGGTGAGAAGTGTCAGAGATTTGAAAAGGGGCCTATTATAGAGTTAAGAATACAAAAATCTACTATGAAGATCAGAGATTTCTTAGCTCTATTGGTAGCTATATATGATATGGAGGAAATGGCATAGGAGAAGATAAAGGTTCCTCAGAGGAAGTGGCAACTTACTGCTAGGCAAGCTAGTTTAGCCCCAGGTGAAAGTAAAAGATAGAGAGAGACATGGTCTTATTCAGGGCACCAGCCATATAGACAAACACAATCTCAGAGATTTGAGCAAGTAATTAGGTAAGCATGAGCGTGTCTAGACCAAGACCACCACACCCAGTCTCTAGTTATCTAACCACTATGGCTAGAAATGCACCTCTACTTTGTGAGGTGTGCCATAAAAGGCATCATGAGCTATGTTAGTAGGTAAGAAGTGGAGAGTGCTTTATTTTTAGGTACAGAGACAATTATAGAAGGAAGTGTCCTTAGAGATAGCCAGAGGGAGCTCATACCGAGGTATTAGTAGCACCTCAAAGTATTGTATAGAGATATGATAGAAATGAACAACCTAGTAGCAGTAATCTAGTGACAAGGTTAGAAGTTTGTGCACTAGCTAGACAATATGCAATTAGGGCTTAGAAAGAAGTAGGGTGTAACACCCCCTACCCATTTCTATAGGAAATAGGCAAGGTGTGCTACTTCCCATAAGGTCACCCATCCTTGGATTTCCCTAGAGGCTTTTCATTTAACTTTCACCCAACTTTGACTCCCTTTGACCTAGTATACCCATTATGCAATTCTATCCACTTTGTTCTTATTATTGCCTATTTTAGACTGCTAAAACCCCACATTAAGACTACTAGACATTCACAGACAATCAGGCAGCATAACACCTACTCGGGTGAAAACCCCTAAATTTAATTTGCAAGAAAAACACTTCTAAAGACATTCCCACATCACACTTCATCTCTAGACCCTTCTAGTCCTCCACATCATAATCAAACAACATTATACATACTATAGAACACAAGGTTTAGACCCATCAACACACAGATATAAGTAAGTAGATTAATATTAACAACCGAAATTGTTCATAAATATAAGTTTATCATGGTCTTTATATACATCCCATAACCTACACTATCCTAAAATACATGAGTGCATGCTATAGTAACTGAAAAAGAAAAGCAAAATATACTAAAAGGCTCGAAGGTAGCCACACTATGGTCATCTAAAGCTGGTTGTCTCTTAATGTCTACAGCCTATGCATCGAAACACTGACACACTGAGTATAAAACTCAGTGGTGGAATAAACTAAATAATATGTCATAATACACACATGCAACATGTAACATATAGTTCTAGATGCCATTGTCCTATCCAATTATGACCAATTCTTTTTATCAAGTTCGTGTACTTATTTGTTTATTAGTCCGGTTTATTATAAATTAGGCCTATGACAGACAGACAACACTTTAAAATACTAGATAGTGGGAACTATCCTATTTAGTGGCTAATATTTTGGACTTCAGTAGCTGCACGTATGTTGCCAGATAGTAGTGATCAGTTAGAAGACCTTCCAATACCAAACAGGTAGATAGCAGGGCTCAGTTCGTAGACCTCCTAATATCTACAAATGGGATAGCAAGGATTAGTCCTGTGGGACCTCCCAATACCCCGAGTCACATCAACAACAATCCCAAGTGGATAGCATGGATTAGCCTTATGGGACCTCCCAATATCCATAGACAGCAAATGGGTATTAGGGATCAGCCCAGGTGGACCTCCCAATACCCTAAGGTTTAGGGTTCATCTTAAAATCTCAGCTGCTGCACTCGCCACTGCCAACACATGGCAGTGGCTATAGAAGGACCAAAATGCCTAGTAGTTGCTAACTCCCTAGTTAACCGGTCAACCCATCTAGTGGGTGTTTAATTGATGGGCCAATTATCTATGTGAGACTATTAATCTTAATATTATTATCTCCTAAGCCTATTATACCATTAGGTTGTATGTCATAATGGAATGTACACAAAATACCACAATTTGCCTATTGTTGAAAAGTTACTACTCCTATGGTCATTTTATACAAGTAGCACTATTCATTTAGTCAATTCTATATTTCATACCTCTTATAACTCAATTCATACCAACTCAAGTTTTCATCATTTCTTCATATATTCTTTCATGTGCCATGTTCACAATATAAGGTACCTAAACATACATGTCATAACATACCTCTCCAAATACTTACCATTTCATCACATTTTTATGCTAAATAAGTCACCATCATCACCTATTTCCAATTATGATTTCTACCTTCCTTTTACATGTCAATTTCTCACCTAATATACCATACATATGTTTACCTATGCCATAACCCATTACACACATCATTCAGCCAAAGCTTGGACCTACACATGCACATGAAATTATTACCAATCTATCATGCCAAACCTAATATTTTAAGGCCATTAACATTGTTATAACACTAATTTACATTATCACTATGCATACATAATAAACAATCATTTCCATACAACATACACACACTCAATCATAGCAAACACATAGGTATATTAGATTTGAATATATTCCACATAACTAGGATGTGAAAACACCATTTTTCCCACCACTTTAAGGCTTGAAAACTTGATCTCCCTCACTTGAATCCTTAACACCTAACACACACAATTTGCTCCTTAGAAAAATTCCCAAAAATTCCTTATAGCTCCAAATTGAAATCTAAAACTATGGTTACTCCTAGAATACCTTAATCTACCTATATCAAAAAAAAAAAATGGGTTAAGGCCACTTACTTAAGAAAATGTCACTATTCACCCAAGTGACAAATCTCCCAATCTAGGCTCCTTTTATTGAATTATGTTAGAAGAATTAGAATCTAAGGACTGTGGAGGTAAGAATTCATACAAAATTTTGTGTGGTTTGGAGGAGAAAGGAGAGAGAAAAATGAAGAAAAGTAAAAGAGGAAAGAGAAATTTGCATCAGCCTTTAGGGTTTCTTTAGGTTGAAGAAGACTTGGTGGCATATGTGAGTCTTTCACATATTTAACCCCTTATATAGGGGTAGGTGGCTGCCCTGGATCATGACACGTGGCAATTTAACGGTTAATATTCCCCTTAATGTTATTTTTAGCTTAAAAAATTCATAGAAAATTATTTAAACCTCCAAAAGTTCTCATTTTAATTTCAAAAATACTTGATTACTATAACTAAGGCCCACATAAAATTTAAAGTGAAAATTCAAATGTTAACTTTTTGACACTATTCATTTGTCAAAATAAAATATTTAGAAAAAATATCTAACGACCACAAAAAATTAAAATTCCTTCTCCATCATACTCATTGTAATTTTTGAGGTTCAGGGTATGGCATTTTCAAGTCCATTCGGGCACATCCCTGGGTTGTCTCGGCACAAACTCATTTTATCTCCTTATACATTAGTTTTTGACCCGAAATGAATTATTGGTTATGCTAAAATTTTAAATTCATTCATTTAACACATTTTCAGGCCCGTTAAAGTTTTATGACCAATATGCCCCTTGTTAGACTCATGGCGATACCTTGCACCGTAGGGAACATCACTCAGGCCTAGAAGGTACTGTTTATAAGACGTTGACCTACAAGCATTACACAAGGGCTCCAAACGTCATAATTGGTACTTTTTATTTATTTAATGTTCCATTTTTGGCATTAATAGACCTAGGATACACTTATTCATAAATATACACCACACAAGCATATGGTAGAGGATTAGTATCAAAATATGTAGATCTAGATATCTAAGTTAGTAATCCCATATGATAGAGTGTGACTATGAACAAAACATATAGACAATATACATTGGTGATTCATGAACAATTTTTTTCTACTTATTTGATTGAACTACCCTTCAATGAATTTGATGTTATTCTAGGAATGGATTAGTTATTTGAATGCCGGGCTATAGTTGATTGTAAACATATAGTGGGGTAGGAAGTGAAAGTTATAGGAGAGAGAAGTTTTCTGAATAATCTCATCTTAGTTGTTATAGTAAAAAAACTCATCCGTAAAGGCTGTGAGGCATATTTAGCCCATGTCATTGATACTAATACTTCCATACCCAGCCTTGAATAGATTCTAATAGTTTTTGAATTTCTTGTTATCTTTCCTGATGAGTTGCCAAGATTACCTCTACATAGGAACTTGACTTTGAAACTGAAGTGTATCCTAGTACCTCTCTTGTATCCCTTACCCCCTATAGGATGGAAAATGTTGAGTTGAAACTACTGAAGGTGCAATTGCAAGACTTGTTAGATAAGGGTTTTATTAGACCCAGTATTTCTCCTTAGGGAGCATCTACATTGTTTTTAAAGAAGAAAGATGGGTTGTATTAGTTATGTATTGATTACAGATAACTAAATAAAGTAACAATGAAGAATAAATATCCTTTACCTAGAATCAATGATCTTTTGGATTAGCTTCGAGGTGCTAGTATCTTTTCCAAGATTAATTTAAGATTAGGGTATCATCAATTGAGAATTAAGGAGGCTGATATTCTTAAAATTGCTTTCAGTACTTGGTATGGGCATTATGAGTTCTTAGTGATACCATTTGGACTTACTAATGCTCTAACCGTTTTTATGGACTTAATGAATGAGGTAATTAAAACTATACTTAGATCAGTTGATGGTAGTGTTTATTGATGACATTCTAGTGTACTCTAAAACCAAAGAAGAACATGAACAACATCTCATAGTTGTGCTACAAACTCTAAGAGAGAAGTAATTGTATGCCAAGTTGAGTAAGTGTGAGTTCTAGCAAAATAAGTGGCTTTCCTAGGATATATAGTGTCAGCAAAGGGTATTAGAGTTGACCCCAGCAAAGTTACAGTAGTGTTAGATGGGAACCTCCAAGGAATGTGAATAAAATATAGAGTTTCCTAGGATTGGCTAGGTATTACAGAAGAATTGTGAAAAGGTTTTCAATGATTGCAGCATGTATGACTAGATTGATCAGAATGAATGTGAAATTCGAATGGGATACAAAATGTTAAGAGAGTTTTGATAAGCTAAAGAAAATGTTGACTAAAGTTCCTATTCTGATTTAGCTTGAATAAGGGAGGTATTTTATTATGTATAGTGATGCTTCACTCAATGGACTAGGTTGTATGCTAATGCAAGAAGGAAAAGTGGGAGCTTATGCTTTAAGACAGTTGAAACCATATGAGATGAACTATCTTACTCATGACTTGGAGTTAGCTACCATTGTCTCTACATTGAAAATTTAGAGAAATTACCTATATGATGAGAAATGTTATATTTACATTGATATTAAGAGCTTGAAATATTTCTTTACTTAGAAAGAGTTGAAGTTGAGGCAGAAAAAATGGCTAAAACTAGTAAATACTATAACTATCTAATAGATTATGATCTAGGAAACACTAATGCTGTTGAAAACACACTAAACAAAAAATTCATGGCAGCACTAAAAGCCATGAATGCCAAACTAAGGTATACAAAGGGAAATGCTATCGTAGTAGAATTACATGTAAAACATGATTTCTAGTAACAGGTAAAAGAAGTATAGGTTAAGGATGAATAGTTGACATAGATTGTGGGTAATGTTTAAGAGGGGAAGGTAGCATACTTTGAACTGAGATAAGATGGATATTTATACTTCCATGGTAGGTTGTGTGTACCTAGTATAGATAACTTGAGGTTATATATACTTAAGAAGGCATATAAAGCTCTTTATACTATGTACAGAGCTAGTATAAAGATGTATTTGGACTTAAGACCACATTACTTGTGGTTAGGGATGAAATAAGATGTAGTAGAGTATATGGCGAGATGTTTGACATGTCAGCAGGTAAAAGCTGAGCATTAGGTTCCTTCTGGATCGCTGCATCATATAGCAACACTAGAATGGAAGTGGAAAAGGTTACAATGGATTTTGTGATGGGACTGCCCATGACTAGAAATAAATGTGATGTTGTGTAGGTAATTGTAGATAGACTGATCATGATAACACATTTTGTTCCTATCAAAATGGATTATTCTCTGGAGAAACTAGCAAAATTATACATAGCTAAGATTGTAAGACTCCATGGTATGCCAGTGGCAATTATTTCTAATAGAGATCCTAGGTTTACTTCTAGGTTTTGGAAGAAGCTGCATAAGCCTTTAAGCACTAGTTTGAGATACAGTGTAGCTTTCCATCCTTAGATAGATGGACAATCAAAAAGGGTGATAAAAGTGTTAGAGCATCTGTTACATAGCTATGTTATTAAGTTTAAAGGCAATTGGGATCAATACCTAACCTTAGCTGAATTTGTATACAATAATAGTTATCAAGCTAATTTGGGCATCGCACCTTATAAGGCATTGTATGTTAGAAGGTGTAGAACTCCTCCATGTTAGAGTGAAGTTAGGGAAATCAAGATTTTAGGTATTGACCTAATTAGAGATGCAGCGAATAACATTAAACTTATCAAGTAGAGATTGAAATTTGCCATTGATTAAAAAAGAATTGATATTAAGTATAAAGTGGGTGAAAGCTTGTTTCTAAAAGTGTTGCCATAGAAAAAGATAGTCAGATTTGGTAAGAAGGGGAAGCTAAGTCCTAAATTTATTAGCCCTTATGAAATTGCAGAAAAAGTAGGGCTATTAGCGTACATGCTAGCTTTGCCATTTAAGTTACAATAGATTCAAGATGTATTCCATGTATCCATGCTTCAGCGATACAGATCAAATTTTTCTCATGTAATACAAGCATATGAGATTGAGGTTTAATAAGATATAAGATATGAAGAAGAACTAAAACAGATTCTAGCTAGAGAAGTTAAGCAGTTGAGGAATAAATCCATACCTTTTGTCAAAGTACTGTGGAAACATCACAATACCAAAGAGGCTACGTGGGAATCCAAGAAGCATAAGAGAGCTTAATATCAACATTTGTTTACACTAGGTAATTTTAAGGATGAATTTTTTTAAAAGTGTAAGAATTCTAATAGTCGTAAGTTAAGGCTTTCTAAAGAGTACTACTGAGGCTTAGAAAGTGTTCCCAGAGTGTCATTTCTCTTTCACAAGGCTTGAGAAGAGGCATACAAGTCATGAATCTTTGAATAGCCATAAAATGATGAAAATGAACAAATTGATATATTTACTAGAACTAATAAATTATTTTAGGCCAAAATCTAATAGGCTATGGGCTTAGATGGACTTAGGTCGGGAATGACCTGAGATGTGCCCGGATAAACCTAAAAATACCATACCTTGAAGGTCAAAAATTCTCTTGAGACCACTAGTGAAGGAATTTTTAATTTTCAAGGTCATTTAATATTTTTCCTAGATTTTGAGATTTTCATGTAAATTAAGGAAACTAGTAAACTTTATTACTGATGGAATTTGATCGTGAAATTTTATGAGGCCTTAAATACGTTTAATCAAGGATTTTTGGAAAAACATGATGATTTTTAGAGGTTTGAGTGAATTTTAAAATTTCCCCAACTTTTCAGCTAAAATGGAGCATTTTTGAGAACCTTAAGTGACACGTGTCACCACCTAAGTCACCTAGCCCCATTATATAAAGGCCATGAGGCCATATGGACATCAACTTGGCAAGTTTACCTTTTCACCCCACTTTTCTTCTCTTTTGCTTCTTCCTCCACTTGATGCCCTTTCCATTGTAATTCCTCTATTTTTGCCACTGACCACCAACAAACAGTCACCATATTTAGCCATAAAAAACTTTAATGAGGTAGGAATTAATCCTTAAAGGCTTGGGGCACCATGGTTGTCCATAGAAGTCAAAAAAAAAATCACTAAAGGCATAAGTCTATATAAATGGTGGCTGAAATTTCAAGTCCTTATTTAATTGGTTTTTTTTCTCTTTTTTCATTTCCTAGGGGATTTCAATAGCCTAAGACCCCTCATGTTAATGGAATTTCAATTGGAGGCTTATGGAATTTTTGGTGAATTTTCTAAGCCTAGTGTGTGTATGTAGGCTAGTGGGAGAAAAGTGTACAATAAGGAAAGTGATGACCTTTTTAGTGTAGGAAGAGCTTCAAAGGTGACAAGGTATGTGAATTTGATTGAATGGAAGTATGCCACATTGAGGTTGCTTGTGAATTCCTTTGAATTAGTGTATGAAAGTTGTAAATTAGACATGCATAGTGTGGGAATTATAGATGCAAGCTTAGTGTAATGTTAATTATGTGTAAGTAAGATAATTTGTATGTTGACATAGTGAAGAAATTGGATGTAAGCCCATGATCTCTAATTGGGTAAGAGGTGTTTATAAGTTCAGGGCTTATGGTGGCTTTGTATGGCATGTGAATAGGGTATGTGTTATGATAGATGATGTGTGTGACATAAGATTGAGTGATTGGTATGTGTGGTTGATGAGTGTGTGCATGGGTATAGGTATGTAAGTTGTGGCTGAGAGGTTTAATGTGGTATTTTAGCTTGGGAATTATGTATAATACATATATGAATGGTATATTTAATGGGAATCAACATGATCTATATGTAGGTGATATGTGTGGATTAGAATTGATGAAAAAATGTCAATATGGTGATGTACTTGATGTGGCTGAGAGGTGTGAGTATGAGTTATGGCATGTATGTAGTGTGTATGATGTGTAAAGCCTAATAAAATTTAGGTATTGGCATAGAAATGTATCTATTGATGGTGAATTTGATGAAACAATGCATATATATATGTATGTGACATGTATGGCCGAGACATATGCATGGTGTGGCATGGCATGGCATGGTTGAGATGTCATGTGTGCATGTGTACGGATGCTAGAATAATGGTATATGACATGTATATGTGATTCACCATGGAAAAATGCATGTGTATAATCATAGGTAAGCTTGGCCGAGAGGTATGTAAGCCATGAGATGGCATGGTAAGTATGTTATGTAATGTGCATGAATGATATAGTGTCATGAGCATGTGATTTGTGGAATGAAATTGACTTGAAGTATGTGTAACAATGTATGGAAATATGGCATGAAAACTATTAAGTTTGATATGAAAGATGGGGTTAAGAATTGGGTAAGAAATGGCTTGATATTATATCGATAAGGCGTAAGTAGAAATGACCTAAAAATGGCCTGAACATGGAATATTATTTGAACTATGTGTATAATGAAATGGGAATGGCATAGTGAGCTAATATTAGTGGCATTATGAGATGTATAATGTAAGGGGAAATATGGCCTATAATGGCAAGTTGATTTGGCATGACATGGTGCCAGTGATGTAGTGGCTACGGCCTATAATAGTGTACAAATTTCGTAAAATGAATTGCAACTATCCTATTAAAATAATTATTCAAGAATTGACCTATAAATATTAATTGGAATGAACATAATTAGACCTAAAAGTATGACATAAAAAAGGCTCAAATTGGACTTTTAAACTCCAAGGTAAAAGGACCTAAAATTGCCGTTCGTGAATGTCCCATAACAGTCTGTTAAGAATGACATGGATCTTTAACTATCCAAATATAAATTGAATTGTTGAAATAAATTCCTAATAGACTGTTAATTAATACCTAATAATTTAAACTAATGATCAATAATAAAATAAACTTAAATAGAAGTCAAATGGTCCATTACTTAGACACTAATTGGATGGCTGATCGGTAAACTAGGGATTAACAGCAGCTAGATACTTGTTGAACATTATTAGATTTGGGAGGTTTGTGAATTGATCCCTGTTATCTTTATTATGATGGTTAATTGTGATTATTAGATATGGGAGGTCTACGGACAGATCCCTGCTATTCATACTATGATGTAATTGTGATACTTGGCTTTTAAAGGTCTATTGACTTATCCTTGTTATCCATATTGGAATATTTATTGACGTTTGTTGGATTTGGGAGGTCTACAGACTAATCCCTACTATCCACTATATTTTTTTAGGAGGTTCTTATGAAGTGATCCCTACTATCAGACTGAGCTGGTGCAGTGGTCGAGGTCCAAAATATAGGCCACTGCATAGTTTGTGTTCCCTCTTGGTCTAATGTTTTAAAGTGTGGTCTACCTAGTTGGGCCTACTTTTTAAATTAAATATTTCACTGGATGATAGAATTATAGTACATAAATTAAAGAGAACATAATAAGGCTTGAAATTAAATAATTAAATATTAGGTCGATAAATAAAATAATGTTATTTTGGAATTAAATTTATAAATTAATATTATTTGGCTGCATAGATAGTATGCATTGTATTCATACATTTTGTTGCATGTCTACTCATCTGTGTGCTTGTTGTGACATGATTTCATTCCTTCAAATTCACCATTGAGTTTCATACGTAGTGTACCTGTGTTTTGGTGGGCAGGTAACAACAAGTAGCACTTCAGCCTCAAGTTTTGTATGGTGTAGCAACAAAGGCACTAAAAGGTATTATATGTTGTATTTTTAATGGTTTTAGTAGGCACTCATGCAAATACTATAAGTTATGGGTTTAGCTAGTTTAAAAATTGCAAGGGTCTGTAATACTAAGTTGTACATGTGATGTAAATAAATAGGCCTATGAATTTGTAGGGTTTTAAATTCCTATTTGATTTTGATGCTATGAGCCTGAGGCCTGTGTGATGATTGAATAACTTTAATGAATGTGTGGATGATAATAAAGGACCAGAAGGTGACAATATATGTGATAGGAATTATTAGAAGTGTTTTTAATAGGTTGAAAATTTTTAGAATGTCACCCGAGTAGCCATTGTACTGCTTAAAGTTCTACGGACTTTATGGTAGCCTATTTAATGAATTTTTGGACTTCATATACCTTGTATGAAAATGTCTAAGTGATAGACTAGGGATTCAAGTAATAACTATTCAAATAATAAATATTCTATAAGTGTTAAGGAGTGCAAACCTAGGGAAATTTTAGGATAAGTGACCTAGCAGGAAGTGTATTGCCTATTAGGTTTCTTCTAAAATCTGGTAGGGGATGTCACATTTAGTGGTATCAGAACATAGGTTAAGTGTTTCTAGGTATTTTACATGGGTGCTAATATCTAGGAATTGATTATTCTGCTGTGCTACATTGTAATGAGGCTGATAGGTTCTGTTATTTTTGTATTAAAGTAAGATATGTGACAGAGCACTAGAGGAATGAGTAGAGGAAGTATCCAGTTATGCTCCTACCATAATACTAGGAGCAGGTGATGTAGCCATAGCTGAACCTAGTGATGCTGCACATAGGCCACAACCTCAGATACAACTATAGACATAAGCATCCTCTGTGTTGTTACAACTGATAGTAGATTTGCTGAGACATACTTCAGCAATAGTTATTCCACTGCCTCCACCAGCTCTGGTCCCTCCACCTCTACCCCTAGTGCCAGTAGAGAAGACACACCTAGAGAGGGTAAAAAAATGGGGCCTGTAGATTTCTTAGGAGCTAGAGGTGATAATACAACAAAGGTAGAGTACCAGCTAGAGAGAATAATAAGGATACTAGAATAGTTAGAGTGTACAATAGAGAAGAGTCTTAACTGTACTATTTCTCTTCTACAAGAAGAGGCATTTCACTAGTGGGACACTATCAAAAGGAGAAAGACACCTGCAAATCTCACTTGGTAGTTTTTTTAGGAGGAGTTTAGATAGCGGTATATATTAGAGTGCTATAAAGATAAGAAAAGGCAGGAGTTCTTTGAGATGAAACATGGTAGAAGATCTGTATTAGAGTATGATAAAGATTTTGCTAGACTCAATAGGTATGTAAAGGAGTTCCTTCCTATTAAGGAAGAGAAGTGTAAGAGATTTAAAAAAGGGCTTAATGTAAAGTTGAGAATGTAAATATCTACTATGAAGATTAGAGATTTCTCAGCTTTAGTGGCAGTTGCATATGATATAGAGAAAATGGCACAAGGAAAAAGTGAGGTTCTTCAGAGGTAGAGGTAGTTTACTACAGAGAAAGCTAGTTTAGCCCTAGGTGCTAGTAACATATAAAGAGATGGATAGTCTTATTCAAGGTACCATCCATGCAAACAAACATAGTCTTAGAGATCTAGGCAAGTATCTAGGCAAGCATTAGTGTTTAGACCTAGACCACTACACCTAGTTTCTAGTGCTCCAACCACTATTGGTAGAAATGCTCCTCCATATTTTGGTGCGTGCCACAAAAGGCATCGCAGGCTGTGTTGGTTTGCAAGAAGGGGATAGTGCTTTATTTTTGGGTCTAGAGACTATTATAGAAGGGAGTATCCCTAGAGACACTTAGAGGGTACCCGTACCCAGGCATCAGTAGCTCCTCAGAGTTGAGTGTAGAGATAGGCTAGAAGCAAACAACATAGTAGCAGTAATAAGGACACAAGGTTAGAAGTCCATGCACTAGCTAGACAATATGCAATCAAGGCTCGTGAAGAAATAGGGGCTCTAGATGTCATAACTAGTACTTTTTATTTATTTGATGCTCTAGTTTTGGCGTTAATAAACCCATGATCTACTTATTCATATATATACATTACATATGATAGATGATTAGAATTAGAACTTGTAGATCTAGATATCCAATTTAGTAATCCCATAGGATAAAGTGTAACTATGAACAAAATACATAAACACTATACATTGGTAGACTA